>QKWP01001070.1:0-45504 GCA_003550325.1 Gigaspora rosea
GATTATTATTTTAACGAGAAATTACATTCTTAGTGATGATATATATATATTTATTTATTAATCGTGAAAAATTCCGAAACTCTACTCGATCCCGCAAATCCCGCGCTATCCCGCATGGGATCCCACATCCCGCATGGAATTTTTGAAAAAATCGGGATTTGCAAATCACTAGTTATACCTGTAGAGCAACTGGAAATATTGCAGTTGATTGTTCTTTTGGAGCCCTTAAGGAACAGAACCGCATCTGTCAATGTGGATATAATCCTGATGATATTGAAGCCCGTAAAATATATAATTTTAGCTCAAGGCGTACTCACTACTGTGTCACTGCAAGAAACCAAACAAACCAAAAGATCTACAAGTTCTTAACAATCAGTTTGTCTGTCGAGGATGTGTCTCTGACTACTATTATGAACTCCCACCAGATGATCCTTAACGCATACATTATTATAGTTATGGAGAAGGACGTGGAACTTTTGTCCAATATAAAATCTGTGGAGAAACTAGACCCACCTCTAAGATGAATAATTTAGAAAGCCTAGAACAGGCCCTTTGGTTTTGTGATCTTGAACACCTCTATGCCTATAAAGCAGGACAGGATGTTCTCTACAATTCTAATTATAATTTGTGGACTAGAATCAGACATTATACTGAATCCAATAGAAGTGCTGGATCTCAGTATGAAATGAACCAGACTCGTATCTTCCGACTTGCAAAGATTTTCCTACAAGAATTAGACCAAAGCATAACTAAAGCTTTAGAACCTTTAATAACTGACCGCATTAACCAACCCTGGAGTCAGGATAAAATATCGTTAGTACTTCGTGCTAAACATAGTATATTAGAAGAAGATGAAGAATTCCAATTACAACAGACCCTTGAAGTCTTCTTTGATACTAGCTATCCTGAATTCTGTAAAGAAACTGCTCTTGCTAATCTTAGAAGGAACTTTTCAGATACACCTATTGACTTTTGTAAAGAATGTCTTCATGTTAAACACCAAGAAGAACTCGATGAACATGATGGATACTGTGCAGATTGTGTACCTCTACCACTACCAATATTTGAACCAGAACCAGAAGTTATACCTCTAGAACCAGTATCCAATAATCTAGATATTGTCACTAAAGAAGTTTTTGAAACATTACAACAACAAGTTTTTCAACAGAACCAGACTATTGAACAACTTCAACAACAAGTTCAAAAACTTGAAAACTTCAATCAACAATTGCTTCGCTTTATCCACCAAGATACCCAATACCTGCAACAAAGAACTGAAACCCTTGCTACTCTTTTCACGGATACAAATTTTTAGACAATCCTAGGCATGATGACAAACTACCTGTTGACTCAGACAACTGTATTAACAGATATCTTAAACCCCTAAACACCCTATAAATTTAATACCTACCCCTGTATATAGTATAGACACTCTTATCCCCTATGAAGAATATACTTTGACCCCAACTACTTCACTAAACACAGGTCCTCTTGCTGCAGACCAAGGACTTAAATTTAGACAATTACTTGAAAACTTTTCAGACATTTTTGCAACAGACATTAACGAATTAGAAAGAACTGATTTATTCTCTCATCATATTTTTACAGAAGATGTACCACCCATTCGCTCTAGACCATATTCCATATCCCCCAGTGAACAGACATTTATTAAAGAGGAAATCTAATGGATAATGGACCATAAACTCATTCGACCTTTAAATAGTCCCTGGACTTCTCCTGTTGTCCTAGTGAAAAAGAAAAATGGAAAATTACATTTTTGTATAAACTACTAGAAACTTAATAATGTTACTGAAAAGGATGTATATCCTCTGCCTTGCATTGATAAAATGTTGAATACCCTCGCTAGATCTTATTGGTTTTTCACTTTGGACCTTGCAAGTAGATATTGGCAAGTAGCTATGCACCCACGTGATAAAGAGAAGACTGCTTTTGTAACTCGCTATGGAACTTACGAGTTCAATGTGATGCCTTTTGGACTCTGTAATGCCCCTGCCACGTTCCAAAGACTGATGGACCGAGTATATAATGGAATTGCTTAGAAATTTGTAGTAGTGTACTTGGATGACTATAGTATACTCTCGAACATTCGATGACCACCTGAGTGAAGTGTTTCGAAGAATTAAGCAAGCTGGATTACGTCTCAATATCGAGAAATGTAACTTTTGGATGCAACGTCTACCCTTTTTAGGACACATAATTGCACCTAGTGGAATCGCTCCTGACCCTACAAAAATTGAAGCCGTACAAAAGATTCAACCACCACAAAATGTGACCCAACTTCGCTCATTTTTGGGATTAGCTGAATATTATAGACAAATTATCCAAAACTTCTCTGCTATTGCTAAACCGTTGAATCGATTATTACAAAAAGATGAACCATATTGATGGACCCATATTCAACAAGAAGCTTTTGATGAATTAAAAGACTGACTCACTGCTGCACTTATATTAGCCTATCCTGATTTTAGAAAGACCTTTATTCTGGCTACCAATGCTTCTTACTATGGATTTGGAGCTACTTTTAGTCAAATAGACCAGAATCAGAAAGAACACCCTATTGCTTATGCAAGTAAAAGCCTACGTAAAGAAGAAGTAAACTATAGCGCAACTGAATTAGAATGTGCTGCTGTAGTATGGGCAATCGAACATTTTCATAAGTACTTAGGTGCTACCAAGTTCATCTTAGTTACAGACCATTCAGCATTAAAATGGCTATGTACTGCTGAGCCTAAAGGAAGAATTAGAAGATGGATTCTTAAACTCCAACCTTATAACTTTGAAATTTTTCACAAACCTGGAAGAATCTACTCTAATGTTGATGCTCTATTACGCCTACTGATCCAGACAATTAAAACATCTAAATCATGAATTTGAATTGATATAATCAACTTTATGATTACCTAGAATCAGACAGAATACCAGAAGAATTTACAGACTATGAAAAGAAACAATTAATTAACCAGGCTAGATATTTTGAAATTAAACATAACCTCTTGTATAAAAAGAATCGAAAAGACCCAGAACATCCCCTCCAAGTTATTAATGGACTGAAGTCGAACCAATCCTATATCTAATGCATAAACACCCTACTGCTAGACATTTGGGAACTAACACTATGTACTATAAAATAACTGAACAGTATTATTGGGATCAAATGTATCAAGATGTTCTAGAATATATAAAGACTTGTGAGACATGTCAGAAAGATTAAAAGGACGAAGAAAGGAACCTCTTCATCCTATTCAAATAGGATGTGCTTTTGAAAGAGTTGGAATTGACCTTGTCGGACCCCTACCAATAACTGCTCAAACTAATTGCTATATCATCGTTGCTACTGACTACCTAACAAGATGGCCAGAAGCCAAAGCTGTACCTGATGCTGGAGCTAATACTCTTGCTCAATTTATTTTCGAAGAAATTATCTGTAGACACAGAACTTCAAAGATTATACTCTTCAATCAAGAAAGAAACTTCATTAGCGAAACCATCCGGATATTATGTGAAAAGTTTCTCATCAAACATAAATTCTCTTCACCATATCACTCCAGACAAATGGAATAGTTGAAAGACTTAATTGAACATTATGTGAATCTCTCGCAAAAGTAAAAGAAACCAATGATTGGGATTTACACATACCTGCTGTTCTCTTAGCTTATCGAACAAAGAGATATGCTACTACTGGATATACTCCTTTTCAGTTAGTTTATGGAAGGCAAGCCACACTACCCATAGAAGCACTTATTCCGGTATATCCTAAAGAAAATGAAGATACAGAAATAAATATACAAGAAAGTATATTACAATGTGCTTACGAGTTAATAGAAAAATTACCAACCATACAAGAAGAAGCCCGAGAACATACTAGAAAATCACAAGAGAAACAGAAAAAGTATTTGATAAAAAGATAAGAGAAGAAACCTTCGAAATTGGAGAGAAAGTATGGATACAATGGATAGAAATAGAAATATCTCGCTCTGCTAAATTTGAGGATAAAAGAATTGGACCCTTTATAATCCAAGGAAAATTAAACAATGGTGCTTATAAACTTCGAGATATGAAAGAAAAAACCTTACAAAAGTATTATAATAGCGACAGACTTGCTAAATATTATGAGAAACAAACATGGGACCCAATAATTGTAATTGAAAATTAGAAATTTCTAGAAGAAATTTATTGTGGAAAGGAGTGACACTTGTGTAAAACTTTGTACACAGCCCCATGAAAATCACTGCATTACCCTAACATTTATATAACCCTATACTCTGATTGAAATTTCCCAAAAATATTACTAAAACCCCTAAAATGGAATCTACTACTTTACAACCCAATACTATACTCGCTCTTCGAAATTTTCTTTCTATTTGGAGACAAGACACTTCTGCCCAATACAATTTAGGAATTTTTAGACAGAATGTAATACTATGGGATGACCAAAACCTAGAACAAGTAGTTGATGTTACTCCAACAAAAGAAACAGAACCCCTTGTCGAACTTAATGAACTACTGCGACTATTTGATGAAGATATAGAAGCTCTCTTATCCGAAGAACCAATTGGGAAACCCATGACAATAATCCCATTGCTAAAAGACTTGACTCAGACTCTTAATCCTCAAAAGACCACTCAAACGAATCCTTTTCTCTGAGAAACCTGGACTGCACAAGTCGATAAAATCCTACAAGACTTATCTAAATTTAAGCAATCTCGACGTGGACAAAGACAAGCTGTTAAAGCCCACTATTATTTAGGAACTCTAATAGAGAAACAGACCGAACATAGAACCCAAATTAGAGAACAAATTAGAAAAGTAAAAGGTGACCGAAAAACACAAGATATTTGGAAAGGAGCTTTAAGGATCAGAAAAATCTTCTCAATTTGTCCAAAGGATTTAATGTACCAAACTAATTACCTTTCTGTGACCAGGTAATTAAGTTAAAGGATGAAGATTACACTGTTCTATTAGAAGAATTAGAGAAGGAATTTACAGAGTAAATTTTCTTAAGAGGACAGAAATATTATAGAATGACTTTATTTTATTATTTCTTTATTATTATATTTTATTATTTATTATTTTATATTTAGTATTATTATATTATTATCTTGAGAAGTAGGATATTTAGAATATTTAATATCGCTCATAACACTTATACTACTTATAACGCTTATAACGCTTATACCGCTTATAATGCTTATAACGCTTATACTGCTTATAACGCTTATACCGCTTATAACGCTTATAATGCTTATACCGTTTATAATGCTTATAACGATTATACCGCTTATGACGCTTATAGCACTTATGTCGCTCTTGTAGATTATAGTGTTTATCATTATAAATCAACGTTTATAATGCTTACTCTAAATGTATTTAAAGACACAGAATTTCCCTTAGTCAAACTAGACCAAGATACCCCACTTCTCTCATATTTATTATACATCTTGTACTGGAATTTCTTAGGAACAGAAACCTAAGGATAGCCCTATCTTAGATTATTAATAAAGAAACTAGTTATCTTAATAACACCAAGTTTATTATCAAGTAATAGTAAAATCGATAATTCCTCATTGAATATTATCACGAACTGCCCTTAAAGAAGAGTATAATTTCTTACAGACTAAGGAATTATACCTACCTCTTAGACACCACTATAAACCGATAAAGGATCCCTGTAGCTGTGTCGTTGTTATAGTAAGGAGTTAAAGAAGGCCTCCCAACTGTAACAATGTACATATAATACTTTGGCGAGGTGTTTCTTGTACAGTATTATATAATTTTTATCACTAGGCACAGGTATAAATAATGCTATCATAGCTGTTTACTTCTTGCCTTCCTTTTTTGTCTTTTCATTTTATTTTGTATTTCTTGGTTTTCATTTAGGTAGTGTAGTTTCCCCTTTTTTTATCACCTTTTATTTTCTTTATTTGTTCTTTTTTCTATTCTAGTAGAATTCTGCTACTCGAGAAGTTAGGAGAAGAAGGTTAAGAAGTAGGTAGTTATGCTAGGCAGCAAACTCCAATTAGTGATTCAGATACTCTAAGTTTACCTAGATAAGAAATTACGATAAGTAAAAGTTTGTTATAGCAGTCACATTTAAGAATCCTTAATAACACCAGAGGGGTCGCACTTTAATATAATAGTCAACCTAGAGTAGACATAGCACATAATGTACTGGTGTTACAGAATGTGTATAAATAAAGTTGTGGCATGACTGCCAAATTCTAAAAAAAAAAATATAAGAATTTTAATTTTTGCAAAATAAATTTTTCTTTAATAATATAATTTTTATTTTTGCTACCCTAGTGATTGGCCAATCAAATTCGATCACATGCACTTATTTTTTTTAATAAAAAAATATCACGAAATGAATAAAAAAAAATAAAAAACATAATAAAAATGTAAAGAATGACGAAATTGTATTACCCAATTTATTTATTAAAAATATTGAATTTATTTATAAAAAAAAAAGAAAAAAAGAATATAACAAATCACTTACACTTATAGTAAAAAATATATCACACTGCCACAAAAAATTCTCAACAAAAAAAACAACAAACAGCACAATTTACAACAAAAAGTCAATAGCACAACAACTCCATGACTAGAGTGCAGGACGGGCCAGATTGGACCGGGTCTGCTTAGACCCGAAACCCAGGCCGAAAATTATTTGTAAGCCCAAGCCCAGCCCATAAAAAAAGAGCCCGAGATATAAAGTGGGCTGGGCCTTATTTAAAACTATGCCCTACTCGGCCCAGCCCGCAAATTTATATAAATTACTAAAATTTTTTACTTACAGCTATTATCATAATTTCTGAATGATTTTTTGCCTGATCCAGTTAAGTTATAGATATATTGAGATTTTTATTTAATATTTATTTAATGGTATCAGATGGTATCAGGTTCACTTGGTTTCAATCAACTAATCAATAATCACTTCACAGAAAATTCGCAGAGAATTAATTTTAGGCAAAATTATTTTGCAACTGGATAATTCATGGACAAGTCCGTTTTATAAAAGGAATTTAACCAAAAGCAAATTTCGAGGGCAAATTAATTCTAGTCATTGTCGTTAGAGTCAGGTTTAAGTTAAAGTTAGTGCAATTTATAAAAAAAATAGTCAAAACAATATATTGAATTAATTTTCTGTAAAATAATTATATCTACAAACTAAGTTTTCAACATGCGTTTGTTGGTGAAATAATGCGGATATAGATTCATTTATTTTTGTTTTATTTTTATTTCAAAAGAATTGACAATATAATTTAGTTCACAAGGATAATGAGGTTTTAACTCTCACTCTTTGAAAATTAAATTTATTTAATTTATTACAATATTAATTATATTATAAAGTTAATAGACTCATAGCAACCAATAATGATTTTATTGGCAGGTGAAAGATCCGAATGATCGTTTTCATATGACAATTAAAAAAACATCTGACTTTGAATTTAATGTACTAACCAAGGGATCAGATTGCGAGCACATTAAATTCAAAGCCAGATGCGCTATTATTGAATGCGAAACATTCATAACAGATTTATTTTCTTTTTTTTTATAACAAATAAATCACTTGAGCTTAATCGAGTCTATTTGGTGTATAAATAGTACTTATACGATCTACATTTATTATTAAAAAGAAAACAAAATAATGTGAATAATATATTATATTGCAGTAATTTTAATTTTAAGATGTATTATATAACGTTTCTGGCTTTGGCGAAATTGCATCACGCAGCTAACTCAATTCTTTAATGACATTAACAATTTGATTAGTTAATTTACTTAGATTATGATTTTGACAATAATTTTACCTGGTATTATCAGACCTAATCAGGCTTTTTTATAAAAGCTTGAAACCAGACCAATATTTAACAAGCCCAATTTGTGTTTGGCCCGAACAATAGCAGGCTCAAAAATTATAGACCCGAACTGAACCAAAGCCCGGCCTGGCCTGCAAGTTTCCAGGCTTAGCCTGGCCCGCCCCATACTCTATCTATGATGATACCATACCAAAAACTGCAGCTTAAATAACTCCAGTAATGATGGCTCTAACGGCAAAATTATAGTCAGAAAAAAGAAAAGCAAATATATAAGAAAAAACTACCCGTCTCCAAAATGAAGAAAACGGTAACTCCAATAACTCCAGTAACAATGGCTCCAACAGCAAAATCAAACCCAGGAAAAAGAGAAGCATAAATATATAAGAAAAAAATGACTCCAAGACCAAAGGCTTACCTAAAATCTAGTAACGACAGCTTTAATGGCAAAATCACACCCAGAAGAAAGAAAAGCAAATATATAAGAAAAAAACCCCTGACTCCAAGACGAAAGCTTACCCGAAACCTCCAGTAATGACAGCTTCAACGGTGAAATCAAACTTGAAGAAAGAGAAGCAAATATATAAGAAAAAATCTGTTTCCAAGACAAAGAAAATGGCGACTCCAATAACTTCAGTAACATTGGCTCCAATGGCGAAATCAAATCCAGAAGAAAGAGAAGCAGTAAATATATAAAAAAAAAATGACTCCAAGATGAAAAACATACTCAAAACCTCTATTAATGATGGCTCTAATGGTGAAATCACATACGCAAGAAAGAGAAGCAAATATATAGGAAAAAAATGCCCCAAGACTAAAAAAAACAGCGACTCCAATAACTCCAGTAATAATGGCTACAATGGCGAAATCAAACTCGGAAAAAAGAGAAGCAGTAAATATATAAGAAAAAAAAAACCAACTCCAAAACGAAAAACTTACCCGAGACTTCTAGTAATAACGTTTAATAGCAAAATCAAACCTGGAAAAAAGAGAAGTGCAGTAAATATATAAGAAAAAAATGCCTCCAAGGTGAAAAACTTACCTAAAACCTCTTGTAATAACGGCTCCAATGGCAAAATCACACCTGGGAGAAAAAGAAGCTATAGTAAATATGTATAAAAAAAAAAACAAAACAAAGCAGATCTAATCTAAAAAAATAATAAAAACTTATCTAATTGGCCGATCTGTTGGTAGGGGTGGTAAAAAAAATATTTACTACCCATAATGGCACTAAGACTATTCCAAAAAAATATAATTCAGTTTTTTGTAGAGAATATAATTCAGTTTTCTTAGTTTTTTTTAGAAAATATAATTCAGTTTTTTTTAAAGAATGTAATTCAGTTTTTTTTTTTTAGAAAATTTAATTCAGTTTTTATTTTCCCTTTTTTAAAGAATATAATTCAGTTTTTTTTTTTAAAAAATATAATTAGGTTTTTTTAAAGAATGTTGTATTTCAAAAAAAGGTAAAAACTTTTAAATGTCTAATCTAATATTTAAAATATAGCTTATATATATCAATATAAAAGTGCTAACCAAAAAAAATTATTATGAAGCCCAAATATAAGCTTATATAAATTTTTGAGGTTCTATAAACACTAATTGTACTATGAATTTTGTGTAATAATAAATCTTTTTTATTTGCACTATGTAGATTACTTGATTTTGTTACTTAAATATTTTAAATTTTAAAAAGTTTTATCAAAGATATTATGCAAGTTCTTAATCAAATTTACTAAAGATTTTTTATTTAAATTTTATGGATTGTTAAATTAGAATAAAAAATTTTTTATCAAATTTGGTTAAAAAACTTGTAAAGATATCATCAGGAAATTAAAAACATTAATAATCTGTAGTGATCTTCAAGTTTATCAAATCAGTGCAGAATCTTGTTTAAAAATTGCGAAGATCTTCAAAATTTAGATTTTTGTGCAAATTTTTAAAAGTATAATCTTCACAGATTATAATAAGCGCCGCTGATTATAATCTGCAATAATCTCCAAAATTATAACTTCTATACTTACCTGCCAGCAAGAACACTATGGAAAAACAATAAACAAAACAAACCAATAAATAAAAAATGGGTGTTTTTTTATTTTTTTTATTTTTATTTTTTTTAATTTTTATCGTTTTTTAAAATTTGAATAAATCAATAGTGGGAATAAAAAGTAAATTTCTAGTTATTTCCATAATAAGGAATAACTGGAATTTACTTTTATTCCCATATGCACATACATACAATACATGTACACTTTTTTTTTATTATTATTTTTATATATTAATTTTTTTTTAGAATGTTAAAAATAATTTTTTTAAACTTTTTTTTTAATTAATTATTAATTTATTTATTTTTATTTTTTTATTTTAAATTTTTTTTAGGATTAATATATATTTACCCGAAGGTACATATATCTGCATCATGTGATCTATAGATCGCTACCAAAATTCAAGATCAGATGTAACATTACATGATCAGAAAAATTCAAAACAAATGTTCGTTTTGACAAAAATCGCTCATTTTGCAAGAAGTTGCATACTAAACCACCTTCTATGCATTAATAAAAAGATTTCCTTGAGCAATTTTACTATATAACAGCCTAAACCTATAATTCTTACCCTAACCCTAACCTAACATAAACAATATAGGCATTACTATTTTTGTATGTAATACCGTATGATCAAAATAATGGGTACAAAAAATTTAATGTACTCTACGGGTATATTTAGATTAATTCTTTTTTTTATTATTTAGGATTAATATATTTGTAGCCATGGCTACATGTAGCCATATTAATAAAGCCAATTAAATTTCAGGATCAGGTGTAACATGTAAATCAATCTTTGTATAACAAAAACAAAGAAATTTTTAAAAAATTGCTAAAATTGCTTCTAGCCTAAAAACTTGCCTATAAAACTACTTTTTTTTATGCAAAAAAAAAAATCCTCGCTAAATTTTGGTATAAACTATGCCCCCTGCCCATCCCAGGCCTCACTCTAACCCTAATATTAATTGTGGGGTTTTATTTTTATAAAAAAAAATTATTTCTATAATTTGATAGTTACGTTACACCTGATCTTAGCTATGGCTACATGTAGCCTATGGCTACAAATATATTAATTCTATTATTTATTATTTTTTTTTATTTTTAACTTTTACTGGGGTTTTTTTATTTTTAACTTTTTTTTTATTATAATTTTTTTCATTTTTTATTTCGGCATTTTTTTCATACATCAATTCTGTGTAACATTGCGTACATCAATTTCGATCAACCAATAAAATTGTATATATTTTTATATTTTACTGTATACTTTATCCATAAATTTTAACCGCTTTAACTATTTATTCAGGGGACAAAATATCATTATCGAATATTTTGGCAATCAATCAATAATATTTGATCTAAAATTATAAAAAACTTTTATGGTTAGATAATTCAAATCCGTGCGTGTTCTATAAATGCATGCCCCGTTTAAATGCACATATTTATGCAGTCTTGGAAAGGCATTTATATTTAATACTATTTAATTAAAGAACTTATTATAAATTCACAAACGAAGTCATACTAAACAAGACGCAATATACAGAGTTTCTCGATCTATAGTATTGCCTAATTGTAATCTTATTTTCGCTTATATCATACTTTTAATAAGCAGTTTAATCCAATATTTTCACTTTAAAAAAATAATGAAATTATAAAATTTCATGCAAGTGCTTTAACTTACATCTGTTACATATGCGAATATCTAAATCACAGTTCTTACCATACAATCCTTTCTGCCAACTATCCGCTAACTATTTTCACAACAAGCAATAATACATTATTTGAAAAATGATGCAAATTATGCAAATTATGCAAATACAAAACACAATATAAAAGAAAAGCAAAGTTAAAAATCAATTTTGTTCGCTGTTCTTTGGTAGTTGACCTCGTGAACATTTAGTTGCTGGCTTCTCTTTCTGATCACAAATTGCTGAATTGCCAATGTTAACAATTGGTTCTAAAATCATTTTATTCTTGTCTAATTTTTGCTTATTAGCACTTTTCTTAGAAGACATCTTATTTTCATCTGGGCTGTGGATACGTTCATTATTTGGTAGTCGACCACGTGAATGTTTAATTGCAAGAACTTTAATTCTAATATCATTTGCTGAATTGGCAATATTGACTGTGTCAAAAATACTTGGCTGTATGACATTTGGACTGCTTTTTGGTAGTTCTAGTATTTTATCATATTCAGTAACATACTCAGAGGCTTGCTGCATTAAACTTGCAAAAGCACCATGATGATAATTTGGAATCTGGTTAAAAACCTGTACAATTTGTGGATAAACAGTATTTTCCGTTTGATCCTTTACATGCTAGTAGCAGTGAATTTCACTTGGTGGTACATTGGTATGTAAATGGAATAAGTATACTACAATAATATGCCGACAAGGGGTCCTTGTGCATTGTAGGTGCAGGCATGTACAGATACTGGGTGTTCCAAGATGTACAATATTTGTTGAATTAGATTGATCACAAATTCTCGTTATATTTTAAGTATTGTTACCATTTTCAAACACCTCATAGGACCCAGACTTTATGAGATCTGCATGCGGTTTTATAAATAAATCAAATGCAAATCTTGAACATGTTGATCGTGGCATTTCTAAACCTTTAATAGTTTCATCATATTTATGCTTATTTTGATGTAAAAATGTTTCATATACTTGCTTCTGGAAAATTTCTTCTAATTGTCGCAAAAGAGTTGCAAATAGCCTGTCAACAGGAGTAACTCAATTTTCAACGCCTTTTAATTTGCTGTGAAGACTTTCAACTTTCTGGCTTGACCTTTTGTCAAGATTTACATTCCCTTTAGTATAGGGTGCAAGCCAGCTTTGTTTATATGGCAACTAGGTTTCACACATATATACCTTAGCATTTGGAAATTTTATCCACAATGCTGTAATCTCTTGCTCAATTTCATTTTCCAAAAAATCGCTATAGATAAGTTTTTGGACATCTTTAATAAATTCATCAATATCGAGATTTCTTTGAAGTTTATTCTTGATATTTTTAAAAAAATGGCATGTGCATAATTGATATCTTGTATGAGGGAACACATTAGAAATTGCCAACATAAGGGCCAATTCCCGATCAGTTATTATCGTTGATACTTGTGCATTACCCTATAAAATTTTTTAAAAGTTAAAATATATTCATAATCCAGTTTTGCCAAAAAAAATGATAGTACCTAGGAGTTAGTAAAATTACAGAGGGGCCAACTTATTATAAACATATATCTAATAAAATGTTGCATAATTATTTGTATAACAATCATAGAAATATATAATAAAAATATTCACGATACTATACCAAAGAACCTTTGATTGTATTAATTGACCACTGATTCAAGACAGGCTGTTGTTGTCTTCTATTTCTGCCACCTGGTAGGTTTGTATAGGAATTGAGTACATATTGGTGTTCGCAGAAACTAAATATCACTCTTAAATAATAAAAGTTGTCAAATTCTGAATTTATTAACCTATATGCGTTCATTTTAAATATTTAGTACTGTAAATTGCCATAAAAGACCTGGATCTCTTACAGTCTTATATTCACCAATATTAAAACTTATATTAGTACACGGTAAAGAGTTTGTACTATTAGAAAGAAATTTTAAAAGTATGTAGATTTTTCATTTATTGTGGGCGGCCTATATGTAGATATTTAGTAGATTTTGAGCAATAAATCACGTAGCACTACAACAGAAATTTATTTTTGCGAGGCAAGTCACTGACAACATATTTTTTATAATAAACAAGGTTCGAGTTGGAGAAGATCATGCCAATTCGGAACTGTTTAATCCACCAGCTACTATGAAAATACCTACTTGTTACTTCAAAACACACCTACCATTTAATTTAAAAAATCTACACCATTTCAACCAACCAAACACGCTTTCTACTTTAGAGCTGCTTGTTAGATTAGAATATACATACTAGATCGGAGCCCACTGCTAGTATAAAGCTTGTTCAAACCAACCTACTTATTAGTTTAAAGACACCTAAAACAACCCACCTGTTAGTTTAAAAACTACCCATACCAACGCACCCATTAGTTATAACAAACCTCACCCAAATCATTCATTTAAAGCTCATTTAACCCAATCTACTGCTAGTGCAGAATCTTTTAGATATTAAATATGTAAGATCAATTTAAAACAAAAAAAAAATAAAGCTCAAATACTTAATCAACTCAAAATACTACATCGTATTTAAATTATAATATATTAGTTGTCCGTACATAATATTTATTATTTGTCAACTATAAAAAACTATTTATAACACTAAATCTTAAGAACTGTTTAAATACATTCTCAAGAAGACCTACCGAAAAATTAATTACAATTAAGTTTCGCTATATGTCATACAATTAAAATCAATCAAAATCATCATAAAATTAATTAAAACCCAATTAATGATGGAATAATTGCAATTGCAATTAAATTCAATTTTCTTTATTTTTTTAAATAGCGATTGACCAACACATTCCCCCTTTCTGATCTAGATTTTTAAATTAAAAATCAAAAAAAGTTAGCGTGTAGTTTTTACCAAGTACAACTGCCAATGCTTTTACCAGTTTCGTCTGACGGTTTGTGCTTATCGATGGCACGATCTACTGATGGGATTTGACCAAGAGGGAGACCTTTACCCTGGACTATATTAACGAGTTTCGGAGGCTTGGGAACCATAGGGCACAACTTGAGGTGCTTGTTGCCTAGATCAATCATTAGGTACCGCTTCAACTTCGTCTACGTGTTTTTTTTTTTATTGGTTTTTGAAACTTCACTCACAGTTTTAGCTGGCTCATCAGACGACACTTTAACCTGTTCTAAAGGATCTAACCAATGCACTTTGTAAGAATATCACACTGACTTAGTACTTAGTGACAATTTCGATCCGAAGTCAAAAAACATTTTAGCTGATTATTTTAGAAATCCCAAGCTGACTTCTCTAAATTTCGATTTAACAAAGATTATTGACTGCATGTTGTTCTTGCAAAATGCAGCAATTAATGCTTACCTTCTTCTAATCCAAGATTATGAAGATTCGAATAAGTCAGTATGGTGTTCATACAAAGTATACCTGCTAAGCGTTTCCTTCATCAGATCCATTGAAGGCTCAAGGTTAATGCGATGTTCTTGCAAAATGCATCGGACTAATACTTTTCTCCTTCTCATCTAAGATTATTATCACAAAGATTCTTAGAAATCAGTGTGATTCTTGAAAAGTCTGCCAGTTTGGAAGAAGTTGACTCAGACTCGCATTACCGGCCCACTAGCAAAGTTAAAGAAATTGCGGAACAATTGAAGTGAATAAGAAAAGGTTTTAGTGTTCAACAACTAAAGCCTGAATGGATTTTGGTTTATCACCTAATGATTGCGGATTTGCTTATTACCTAAACAAGAAAGGTTATCGGCCCCAAGATGATTTAAGTTTGGAAGAATTAAGAGAAAAATATGATAAAAGTCAAGGTTGATTAGACCAAAAATATCTGCACGAAGGAAGGGGGCGAAAACCAACCAATTCACCTCGATAAACCCAGTTTGGAAGGAGAATTAGATTTATGTATTGGCAATGCATTTCTCCCTTCTGAAAATCAAAAAAAATTAGCGTGATATTTTTACCAAGTGCACTTTACCTCTTTGATGCTAGATTGTTAAATCGAATTCAAAGAAGTAAGCTTGGTATTTCTTAAAATGCACTACCGTATAGACCCGAAATAACACTCACAGGTATTATTTTGAAATTCGAATCTCCATAAAATAGCATACTGTATGTCAGTATTAGTACTGGAAAGCCACTAGAAAAAAATCAATAATATCACTGGAACTTAAAATTTTCAGTGACACTATTAATTTTCTTTCGGTAGCCTTCCAGTGACCTTCCAGTACAATACTGCTCAGTATGTGATCTCAAATTAACGCCTGTATGTCCTCAAATTAACGCATCATTAAAAATTTAAGCTTTGAAAATCAGCCCTTATTTTCAAAATAACGCACATCGAAATAACGCGATCTAACGCGCAGGTGGGTATTATTTCGGGTCTATACGGTACTAAAATATTTAGATCAAAGAAGTTAGCATGACATTCTTACAAAGTGCAACTGCTAGATCCTAATTTATGACCAATGTTATTATTACCTTGAAATCTGCGTGTTGTTCTTGCAAAAATGTAGTGCTAATGCTTTCCCTTATTCTAATCCAAGGTTATTATTATAAAGGGAAAGATTCGAATAAGTCAGCATGGTGTTTATGCGAAGTAGTTTAAATAAGAAATAAACTGGGTATAGTACAGTTGCCTGTGTATAAAAAAATATATTTTTTTTTTGAGTTTCATTCAGCTGATCTAAAATGCTAGTGAACGCAATTTAATATCCACATCTTATAAATTCCATTTTTGATATCATACTTGTTGCTATTTAAGGCAAAAAAAACTAAGGATGTTGAAGTATAAACGAAGGCTTTCTAAAACATATTGGTATGAATTCGTTATTCTCAATATATTTTTTTTTCTATAAAGTGTTATATATGATTACTCAACTATCAAACTAGAAACATACCTGGAGTCAGTATGAATATGAAAAGACGCTACACACTCTCGATCTAAATGGCTTGTTTGAATTCTATAGTTATAATTAATTCAATTAATCTAAATTCTTACTTAGTAAATGCCGCGTGCTTACAAAGTAAAGGCTAACAAAAAAAAATATTTGAATAGGATATAAAACCGGTTATTAGATTATGTTAAAGGTTACAATAATTGAGCGTAAATATATGATTCAGTTTTTTTAACAATAAAACAACAGCTATAAAATTTTTTTATAATTAATTACTTACCTTTGTCTATTTTGAGTTTCAAAAAAAAAGAGATCTCAGTAAACGTGTTATTTTTAAAAAAATTAATAATCATAGACTTTGGCTAGTCGAACACGATACATATGAATTTTATATGATTTTCATATAAAATGACAATTTTTGTATTACAATTAAACTTGTGTAACATTTGAGTTGGCCCCCCGTAATTTTACTAACCCCTAGATAGTACGACATTTAACAATTACCATTAATAAGATTAGAACTTTGCTTAACTGTTGTAAAACCCAGATGTAAAAATTCTGTGTCACTGAGTAAACAAGCGCAAATGCCAGTGGATAAGTAGATCCAAATCTATCAATACCACAAATGGCGATTAAAGGCATAAAAACCTATTGGTTTTGTAAGTTGTGTCAATTATCAAAACATCTTTTCCTACTGAAAATTCAGAGATTGCATTGCGATACGCCCAAAAGATTGCCTGCATAAAAGCACCATCTTGATCTTGTTCATCATTAAATGCATCTTTTAAGCTATATCTCCTATAATATTTTTATCCTCACGTAAAGTTTTAAGAAGCACCTTGATTTCACTCAAGCCCTATAACTTTTGCTAACGTTGCCGACTCATAGCATTATAAACATCTGGCTTATAAATATACTTAGTAAAACAGAATTCAATACTGAAAATATGTCTTTTGTTCTAAGTCCATTACTATGAAGTGTTTCTATTAAGCCCAAATCATCTTGATTAAGTTTACGTACAACAGTACTGAATTTTGTAGCATCTGAACAAACTTCATGATTATGCTCCAGGCATGATCTGGTAATGGCAAATTCTTTGTTACGTTTGCAATAATTAATACTAATGACAAAGGGGCATCCAATGCGCTTCATAGTATATGCATCATTTTTTCTGATATATTTTTCTTGTTTCTCACATGCAAAATGTGCTTGTCTATAAATATTATCAGGATTTTTGGTTGTTTTTCCTAAAATTATTACAGAGTCTATTTGTGTTGCACGAGCTTCATGAAAGGTTGCAAATGTGCGTCCAGCCTCCACAGTACTAGTATCAATCGTATCAGATGTTTTTAATACATACTCCATGTTATAGTGATCTGAAATATTTAAAACTTAGTATCGATATATACTGTATTCTGATTTAATACACTACAAAATAAAAATTATATATACAAAAAGGGTTCTTGTTGAACGAGAGTTCAATAGGCAAGACTATTAAAAATTTATATGAAACTTTCTATTCCTTTTACTGATAGCCACTCTTTTCCGGTTATTACAATATAATTTGTTATCTTTTTGTATCTTTATAAGCGGGCCACTCCAAATATTAAAAATAAAAGAAACAAGCCAAAAAACACAATAATTGATACTTTATTTACTTTTTACTCATTACATCATCATTACGATGGAAATTATTACTTAAGTTATATACATTACTTTTTAGACCTTTGGACTTTTAATTTGTCGCATTATCTATGGATACTTTGCCTATTCAAAAACTTAACTTAATAATAAATTATGCTATAGTACTTTAGTATATTTTTCTATTTAGAAAATTTTAATTATGCATGTGCCTCCCAAAGAACTTTACATTTATCACCCAAGTGCTAATAACTATTCAAGTTACGATGCAGTTCACTTTTTATCTTTTTATTTATTAATATTATTTTAATTTTTTGATTTATGTGTGTCGATCAAAATTGATGTACAAAAAAATGCTGGTTTTATTTAATTGTTTTTTTTAATTTAATTTATTTTTTTGTTTATTTTTTTTTTGTTTATTTTTTTTTAGTTTATTTATTTTTTTTTCTTTATTTTTTGCTTTTTTTTATTTTTATCATTTTTCTCTTTTTTTTTGTTTTATTATTTTATTTATTTTTATTTTATTTTTTGTTTTATTGTTTTTTTTTAATTTTTTAAATATTTTTTTTGATTTTGTATTACTTTTTTCTGATTTATAATTTATATTTTAAATTTTTTTTTGTTTTTGTCTGTATTTAATTTTTTCATTTTTTTCTAAATTATTTATTTAATATTTTACTTTTTTTTCTTTTTAAATTATTTATTTTTAGTTCATTCCTAAATCTAAATCTACCTTTTTCGTATTGTCTTGCTTCACTAAATTGGGATTTGTAAGATAAGTGGCTGCTTTTTATCTATTTATTATTTAATACTAGAGTTTTTTAATTTTTTCTAAATTATTTATTTAATATTTATTTTTAGTTCGTTCCTGGATCTAGATCAGTTTTTCTACCTTTTTTAGTATATGGTTACCATTAAGCTTCCACAAAATTACTTGTGCGATTTTGAAATTTTTGAAGGCTATAAAACCAACATTGCACAATTGGTGCTTGAACCGAAATTAGTATGTGAAATTAGCATAATAAACCCGCTTTCGAAAAACATACTTCATTTATACCTCATGTGTACTTGCTGCTAGCAGCAGGCCTTTAAAGTCAGACGGGTTTGGGCCTGAGGGCCTGGGCCTGAGCCCGTCAAAAAAATACCCGTCTGATTTTAAAGACCTGCTACTAGCAGCAAGCGCACCACGTGAGGTATAAATGAAGCATGTTTTCCGAAAGTGGTTTATCATGCTAATTCTACATACCAATTTCGGTTCAAGCATTAATTGTGCAATGTTGGTTTTATAGTCTTCAAAAATTCTGAAATCGCACAAGTAATTTTTGCAAAAGCCTAGTTACCATTTCTAATCTATTTTTTGTTCTGCTAGTGTGTAGTTTTCGCTTGGGATCTGTAAAATAAGTGGTTTTTTTTCTTTGATTTTTTTTTCTTTGTTTTTTATTTATTTATTTATTTATCTCTTTTAGCTTAAACTTTCTGTAGGTTTATTTTATTAGAACACCAGGTAGTGGAGAAATTTGGGACTTCGTTTATTTTTTATTTAGTTTGCTTACATTTTTGTTTTTGTTTGCTTTCTTTTACTTATTTTTTAATTTTATTTTAATTATTTCTTACTTCCTTTAGAACTTTGCAAGAAACAACCTAACTTTTTCGGCACTTTACAAGAATACCAATCCGGTACTTTGCAAGAAGTAGCGAATATAAGCGAATATAAGCGAATATAATATTTAAACCAAAAAAAGAAAATAATAGCAAACTGCAGAGTGAGGAAATAAGTGAATTAGATGTAACGAAGTGCGAAAGTAGTGATTTTTATTTTTTTTTTGTTATTTTTTTTGGGTTTGTTTTTTTTTGGTTTTATTTTTTTTTATCGTTTTTTTTAATAATATATAATAAAATATATAATATTTAAAATATTAAATAATACAGTGATCGGAAGTAAATCACCGGAAATTTCCAGATCTACCGGGAATTTCATATACGTATGATAATCTTTTTTTTAACGTACATACGTCTTTTTTCACTTGTGTTTTTTTTTTAACACACAATTTTAATTGTTTTTGATGATAAAAAAACCCTCCCGCCAAGAATTAAGCCTAGAACAACGAAGCCGTATTGCCGGCGCTTACCTGTGTGGTGTTAAACCACTTGACATTGCAAAAGTTTTTGATCTCCCGAAATCAACGGTGTATGACACTGTTAAGCGATATGAAGAGACAGGCTCAGAGCATCCGAACAAACGCCCTGGTCGCCCCGAAGCTCTCTCTGCGCGTGACAAACGCTCTTTAGTTCGTATTACAAAAAAAAATCGGAAGGAACCCTTGGCTGTCATCACTAACGAATTCAACGTCCAACATGATACGACGCTTACCACCAAAACTATTCGAAAGTACCTCCACAATTTAGGTTGGAGAAACTGTGTCGCCTGTCGAAAACCTCTTTTAGACAAAAGAAAAGCACTGGAGCGAAAAAAATGGTGCCGTGAACATTTAAAATGGGTAAATGAATGGCAAATGGTTGTTTTTACGGACGAGTCAAGGTTTTGTCTTCACAAAGCAGATGGTCGTGAAAGAACTTGGCGTCGAGTTAATGAAAAATATCATAAAGATTGTATAAATACGACTATGAAGTTTGGTGGTGGTTCTGTAATGTTTTGGGGCTGTTTTTGTTGGTGGGGCGTTGGACCGTTAGTAAGAATTAAGGGTAATATGAATTCGGATAGTTATGTTGATATTCTTGCAAAATATTTTATTCCTTGGGCAAATTCTTTAATGGAAAAACATCATGGTGAAATAAATTTAATTTTTCAACAAGATTTGGCTTCTATTCATACATCTACATATTCAGAATGGTGGATGAATTCGCATAATTTTAATATATTAAATTGGGCACCGTATAGCCCTGATCTTAACCCGATTGAAAATCTTTGGGAACGTCTTGATTCTGCAGTTCGTAACAGAAAACCCATGCCTACAAAGTTAGAAGAATTAGTTAAAATTATAGAAGAGGAATGGTATAACTTATCAATTGAATATATTCGTTCACTTATCTGTAGTATGCCAAATCGAGTAAAGACAATATATAAAGCCCGAGGATGGTACTGTAAATATTAAATAACCCAGGGTTTTTTTTTTTTAGGAATGTAAATATAAATATTTTATTTTATTTTATATAATTATTTTGTAATTATATAAAATATAATAAAATAAAAATCGTACGTAAAATTTGGCCTCTTATGTGTTACCTATAAAATTTCCGGTGATTTACTTCCGATCACTGTAATAATAAATAAAAAAATAAATTTATATTAAATTGCAAAAACTTGCGAATATTGTATATTTAATTTAAAATATAATATATAATAATAATAAATAAATAAATAATTTTAGAAAACTTGCAAAAACTTGTGAAAACCTGTAAAATATTTAAAAATTTGCAAAAAGTATGATTATGTGAATATAATAATTATTAATTGATAACATATTCGATATATATCGATTAACTGGATATATATCGATTACTATCACTATCGATAGAAATCGACAGGGGTGTTGATCATCGATATATATCTTACCGGTTAGTAATCGATATATATTTATATATAATATTTGCCGATGAGAGTCATTTGAAGGTCATTTGGGTTATTAGTAGTAATATGGGGGACATCAATAGAAATAGGACAAATTTATCTAATAAATTTGTCCCATTTCTATTGACTAGTCAAAATCTGTGTAAACTTGATGATTTACGTATAATCGGCCATTAATATATTAGTACGATACATGTTAATGGGTAAGGATTATAAAATTCTAGATACATGGCATTTACTTATTTCGTGAGTAATACAAACTCTTGAAGAGGAAATAGCCAATCGGAGAGTGCAAAATCTGACTATACTGTATCAGCCCGACAAAGAATCTGAACATGCACAAAAGAGAAAAAAGTGAAAACTAAATATTTAAATCGATTTTGGTACAAATGACAGAAATAAAATCTTATATATTGTAAGCATCACTCTAACCTCATAGTCTCTAACCTTAAGACCCTAACATTAAATTTTTATTTCACGCACTTAGTTTATTTACAAAATCAGAGACCATTTTTGGTTTGTATTACCCATACAAATAAGTAAAATGCGTCAACGTGTTGGGCTTAGTAATGTTAAAAAGCATGTTAATGTGCTAGGTAACATATGTCATATATTAAATTCAAATGTATATAAACGAATGACTTTGACTTTAAATGGCAGGTTTTTACTAATTTAATTTTAATTAATTAAAAATTTTTTTGCTGTAAATTTGCACAATACCTGTCATACTTTTGATATGTATCATAAACTGCATTATATATATATATTGTGTTCTGATGACCGATTCAGAATCGAGCTGCCCCAGATGAGAATTTTGTAGCAGAATTAGAACTTTAGATGACTTTAGGATTAGGGTTAGGCTAGTGTTAGAGGTAGGATTTGGCCAGATTCCAAATTGGAACAAATTCTTATCTGGGACACAATATATACATTGTAAGAAACTAAATGAACCCTCCATGTAAGTATCGCAACTATACACTAGTAAGACTAACTAAAATCAATTAAACTACTTTAACAATAGTAGAGGCGTGGATAGACTTGGTCTGAGTAACTAGGGTCAAATAGAGCTTTATATTAAGTCACAAGGCTCTAATATGAGATTATGGGATTAAAATCGATAGTTAAGATTCTTAACGTATGTGATCACAGAGTTTTTGAAATCAATTACAGTAATTTAGCACAGGACAATCCAGCTTTTGTTTAAAGGTAAATATTACTTTTGAGAACTAAAGTAAATGGACTTAAAAGATTATAAATTAATCAATTCTTAGTATGAGTATTAAATATTTAATATTTTGAATTATTGTTGACTTCGAATTTCATAATTTAATTATATTTTAATTAATTGTTATTTCTACTAATAAAATTCAAATGACCCAATAGGTCATTTTATTCTTGAAATGACCCAATAACTGGTTATTGGTCATTTAAGTCATTTCGAACATTTCAGATCATTTAGCATCACTGATATAGGAGGTGCTTATATAGAAGTGTGACTGTATTTGGATTAGTCCATGTCCATATTTGTTTATGTCCAAATAAAATTTTTATTGGACATAGTCCAAATGCCAATACTGATTTTCATAGGTTATATTATGATTATTTCAAATTCAATAAAGCTTATTAATAGCTTATACAATAATATCCATACAATGATAAATTTGTTTAGCTAAAACAAATAGTTGTTACTATGCAACACATAATAACCAATAATTTGTCTTGCTAAACAAGTATTGTGTTATTAATTGTCGCAGATGATCATGAAATCGGATGATGATGAATTTTTGAATCTTAATTTGAAAATATAAGCCTTACCAAAAACTACCTATACTCTTTTATTAATAATTCTAACCCTAAATCCTAACTCAATCATAAAAAAAAAGCCGGCTAAAAATTTTAAAAATCAGGTATGAAATAGATTTAAATTTTATTATTATCTGATTTTACAATTATCTGTGACATTAATGTTGCAATAACCAATAAAACATACTTAGCAGATAACTAACATATTGGCTATTTACTATATCCAAAGATGTTTCTGAAAAGCAAAAAAATCCAAATATCATATGGTAAGTAGCCTATTTTAAAAAATGTATATATTTTACTATTAGATTATAAATTTACCTTTCAATAAAAGTACCTTTTATGAAATTCCTTTAGAATCTGAATGGGCACTAAAAAGCAGGCAAAAATATGGTAAAAAAAGAACTGGAAAACGTATATCTAAGAAAGTATAGAATTTTTTAGAAGAATATTTTTTGGAAGAAGACAATGATAAAAGCAAAAGAAGAAAATGAAATTCCAAAATTACAAACTATTCAGAGTTGGATTGCTTGATATTTAGTACAGTATCATCAAAAAATAGCAAAAAAGTCAATAGAGGCATTATCTAATAGTCATGATAGGTAATACTTAACTTAGTATTGTTAATTGGAAACCTTCAAACTCTCTAATATTCCGTATAGTTTTAATAAAAATTCTATTATAAGATAATATTACTAGAATATAATTAACATTAAAACCAATAAAAATAGCTATACTATAAAGTTATAAGTATATCTTATAAATATATAAATATTATCTTTGAAATTGCAATAATAATATAGAATTCACAGATTTTGAGATCATAAAATTCACAAAATTAGGGATTAATTTCTTATTTTTAATACTTCAAGACTTGTCCAAGCTCCAGATGGTTCAAGATCTTACAAGATCAAAAATACAAGATTCTAACAATTCAAGATCTCAAATATTTGGAATCACAAGCATTCAAAATAATTAAGTCTTGTCTGATAAATATATTAATAAGAGGCATTATAGCATTCAACCTACATTATAACTAAAATACATATTCATTATGTGTTGCTTCCTCATTTAGCTATATTAACATGAATTTTTAAGATCTTGTTTCAGGATCTTTGAGATCTTGAACTATCAGAATTTTGTGTCATGCTCCAATACTATTATAGTTGCTCTTATAAATTCTGGGAAACTGAAAATTTCTGATAGCTAAATTCAATAAGTTTATGAGTTTGGCCAAAGTCAACTACTTATTGATTCCAACTTGGTAACTTATTGAATTTAGTCATCAGAAATTTTTTCAGTTGTCCTAGAAGTTATAAAAACAGCTGTAAATATGTTCACTAGTAATTTGCCAATATCCTTATTTTGTTTGTACTTTAATGTTGAAAATGCTCTATTGTTAGGATATATCCTTTAAAAGAAATACCAATAGTACAGATCAATTTTCTATGGTGCGCCAAGTCACTTCTCATCAAATGGCGCCAAATTTGGCTAGATATATTCAAGGTACGCCAAATTTGGCTAGATATATCCAAGATGCGCCAAATTTAAATTTGGCTATATATAAAAATTTGTAACTCAGCCTAAATTATCTGCCATCATAGCCCAAATACTATGGGTCATATAATGTGAATAATTTTTATAAATTAGGGAAGTGCAGTAAATCACATAATTTCCTATGAGGGGGTCCGTCATCTATCACGTCCTATATATATATATAGTCTAAATAGCCAATGATATTGAAGTGTTCTTCAAATATATTTTTTTAAAAAATTTTATTTTTCAGTCGAACGTAAAAATCAAAAGTCAATTAATAAAAAGTTCTCCAATACTTATGAAAATTTTGTGATAAGTGTATTTTGATCTGCTGAATAGGTTACTTAATCGATTTTAATCGATTTGCTTAGTAAAATTTAGAATTTACTATGTAGCAACGTTTGTTAATTGTGGGGCGAATATATTTTTTTAAAAAACTTTAATATTTCTGTCAAACGTAAAAATTAAAAGTCAATTAATAAAAAATTTTCTAATACTTCTGAAAATTTGTGGTAAGTGTATTTTGATCTGCTGAATAAGGTTAATTAATCGATTTTTTCGATTTGCTTAGTAAAATTTAGACTTTACTATGTAGCAACGTTTGTCAATTGTGGGGCGAATATATTTTTTTAAAAAACTTTAATATTTCCATCAAACGTAAAAATTAAAAGTAATTAATAAAAAATTCTCCAATACTTATGAAAATTTTGTGATAAGTGTATTTTGATCTGCTGAATAAGGTTACTTAATCGAATTTTTCGATTTGCTTAGTAAAATTTAGACTTTACTATGTAGCGACTTTTGTTGATTATCAGTTTCACGCCAATTTTATGTAGATCGAATATATGTGACGCCAATTTTGATATAAATTATATGTAACAACAAGGCGCCAATTTTATAGCTTACATAATAAATTGTATAAATTTTTTAAATTTTAATGTCATATAATTTTGATATTTGGACTTTTTAAAAAATTTTAACCGATAAGTTTGATAAAGCTAAAGATAAAAATTTATTTTTATCGGTTATTTATTAAATAAATCTTTGGATTTTATAGTTATAAGATTTTAAAAACGCAATCAGAATTTGATGAGAAGTGACTTGGCGCACTATAAAAATCTTATTGCAAAGTATTTGGTTTGCAATAAAAATAATTAAACAATTAATTAAACATGAAATAAAAAAAAATTATAATACATTTAGTAAATTAAAATTTTAAATCGCTAATATTACATGTTTAGACTAGCTTGGAACCTGCTTTTTCCTTAACATAAAGTCACTGAAAGTATTATATAATATTGAAAATTTTAAGCTTATAAGAAAAATTATAGTTATTATTATAATTTGGCTAGTAAAAATAGTTGTGCAACTTTATGTTAAGCAATTCTTGAATATAATCAAAAAAAGAATTCTTATTAAGTATAATAATACATATATCCCGATTTAGTATAGTGATTTCCTCTGATTGTTATACAGATCACAAATTAATTATTATTTTTATTATTTATTTTATTTTTTTTATCTATTTATTTATTTTTTTTTTTTTTGTATTCTATTATTTTTTAGTTCTTTTTTTAATTTTTTTTAATTCTTTTTATTTATTATTTTATTTTTTGTTCTTTATTTTTTATTTTTATTATTTTTATTTTTTTATTTTTTTATTTTATTTTATTTATTTTTATTAATTAAAATTATTTATTTATTTTATTTTATTTTATTTATTTTTATTAATTAAAATTATTTATTTATTTTATTTTATTTTATTTATTTTTATTAATTAAAATTATTTATTTAGTCTAATCAACCCTGGATCTAAATTTAAATTAAACTAAATCATAATTTGTAAAATACAGTAGCCTACTATATTATTGTGAACACTTTTTAAAAATTTATTACTTGGGATCAGATAAGTAAAATAGTATAAAATTTATGTCACATATTTAGTAGATCCCAAAATATTATATACTAAAATTTAGATTATACCAGAAATAGCATGTTATAATATTGGACATTTGAACAATTTGAATATTTGAACATTTGGACAATGTCCAATTGTCCAAATAATTTTATTGGACATAGTAACTTTTTTTATTGGACATAAAAAAAAATTAGTTTAATCTTGGCCTAAATTAAACTTAATTCTGGCCAATATTTACTAATACAAAATATTTTTAATTTACAGAATATTTAAAAAGTATACTGATAATAATAATAATTATTATTATTATAAAAATATGCATATGTACATATATATTCATGCTACTAAATCAACTTATATTCCATTTTTTTTTTATAATATATATATTTGATATTGGCTAATTAAATATGATTAATCAAATAGTGTTTTAGAAATTATAAAATAATTGTATTTCAAAAAGAATAGTAACAATAGTTATTTTTATTTTTAATTTTAATGGATAGGATTTACCTGTACTAGATCTAGTATTTTGTACTAGATTTAGTACATAATTAAGCTTGTTTTTCTATTAATTTTTAAATTTAACCACTTAATTAAATATTTTTTTATAATAGTTTTACTTTTGGGCTACTTGTTTTAGAAAACTTATAGCTTTACATAGCTTTTTAAATTTTATACAATTTTTTTTAAACTTGTAATTGCTAGTTTTACCTAATTTTTAGTGCATTTACTAGTAGTTTTACAAAATATTTTTAATTATAAAAAAGTTTTTTTACTAAATAAATTTATTTAAACTATTAATAAGGTTATAAATATAAGTTTGTTAGTTTTAATTACAAAAATTTCATTAAGATTGGATTAATATATAAAAAGTTATCTAACTTTAAAATTTTTAAAATTTTTACTAGTTTCTTGGATTGAAATCACTCCATCATTGAAGCTAGGTAAGGAGGATTTAAAGAAATCGGCAATCTTGACAAGGCTAACAGCAGCCAATCAGTGATTACGGGGGAGCACGTACAGAGAGTTGCATGCTCCTGTATGAGAAAATTGTTGTTGTGCGAGAACGTTTTTATTAGAGAAAAGAGAGATTTCGGTAGTAGCTATAAACTGAAATTTTTGTATACAAAGATATACAATACAGTCTTTCTAGTTAATAAAAGCAGGATTGTCAAAGCAAAAAAAAAAATTTTTACTAGTAAAACCTATATTCTAATTTATATATAAAAACTAGATGTAATTTTTTTAAAATTTAAAGTAATATAACTTGAGATATACTATTTTAGTATTAAAGAAATTTTTGTAATTAGAATTAGATATTAAATATTTATAATTTTAATTAAGAATTTTAAAAAATTTAATCAGTAAAAAATTTTTAAACTCTAGCTAAACTCATATGGCTTACTATATAAAGTAATAATTTGCAAAATTTTTAAAAAAAGATTATAATATAAGTAATAATTTTTACAATATAACTAATAATAATTTGTTTTTTATAACAAGCTTTTACAATTTTTTATTTATTAAAACTTTTAATTTGCAAAATATATTAATAAAATATAATTATAATTAAGTTTACAAATGTATGAAATTTAGTAAATTGAAAATTACAAAAAATACAATATATAAAAAAAATTTTTTATAAAAACTTTATTATTAATTTAAAAAAAATGCTACTAAACAATTTTTGAATACTTATTAGATTTTTGTATATAAAAAAAATTAAGCTACTAATTTTTATAAATTTTTAATGCATTTTTTAAAATGTACTAAATCTAGTACAAAAGAGTAAATCCAATCTATTAAAATAAAGATATATTATAAAGAAAACAGAATAGCTTATTTCAGATATAATTGATTTTTGGTTAATTGCAAATAGTTGCTACATAGTAAAGTCTAAATTTTACTATATGAATTGATTAAAGTCACTTAAGTAAACTTTTTCAGAAGATCAAAATACACTTATCTTAAAATTTTTACTAGAATTAGAGTACTTTTTATTATTTGACTTTTGATTTTTACATTCATTGAATATATTTTTTAATTTTTTCGTGGAATGTAAAAATTAAAAGTCAAATAATAAAAAGTTCTTCAATACTAATAAAAATTTTAAAGTAAATGTATTCTGATCACCTGAAGAAGTTCACTTAAACAACTTTAATCAATTTGCATAATAAAGTTTGGACTTTACTATATAGCAACTATTGTCAATCATGAGGTAGCTTATTTTTAGGTCAAAGATGCTTTTGAGTTTTTTGACCAAAAAAGAGAAGTAACCTAGTTTCAGCTTTTGTCATCATATTATTAAAATTGTCCAATAAAATTATTGGACAATTGGACATATGTCCAATTGACAATTTGGACATATGCCCAATACTTTTACAATTTATTTGGACATTGTCCAATGCCAACCCTGAATTATACAGAAGTTATACAAAAAAAAATTGTAAATATTATTTTTTTTATTTGATCAAAAATCTAAATTCAATATTTTTTATTTATATATTTGTTTTTTATAAAAAAAATCAGTTTGTTTTAAGTGTAGAGAGTATGTAGATCATTTCTATTAATAAATAAGTTACTAAAAGTTTTATATTTAATCATAAAGAAAATTTTTATTAAGTAACTATATTTTTAAATAAAATTGTAAAAGAGGTTTTTTGATTCTAATGGTGGTCGAATCATTAAAATTGGCCCAGTAGAATATAAAATATAGTTGTTTTTATCTTCACGGCCCTATTTTACTTATTGTTTATATGTGATTTGATTGGCCAATTTGTGATCGCCCCTGCCGAATAGACCCCGGCTCCACAAAAGTTGATACTATAAAAACTTTATCAAATTTTATTCAAAATTAATAAAATTTTTAGGATATGAGTAATTTTTTATTACAAACAATTTTTACTTAGTACAAAATATCAATTTATATAGTAAAAAATTAATTTTTATATGGTGCAACTTTTAAATTTGGATTAAAAATTTTTTTGTTACTCATTTACTAATAGAAATGATCTATATACCCTCTATCCTTAATGCTTTATAGCAGTGTTGTCACTCAGACTCAGACTGACTCAGACAGGACTCGGACAGGACTCAGACTCGAACTCGGACAACCAAATTTGTCCGCCGGTCAAATCTAACAAAACAACCAATCATATTTACATGTAACATTGAACTGATAGATAAGCTAAATTTTTTAAATTAGATAAGTACTTGTCTTCTTTTTAGCTTTGTTTTTTTTTACTATCTTTTTAAATTTCGCTTTAGGCTTCGCTTCAAGTTTCCTTCAAATTTCGCTTCAAGTTTCCACTTTAAGTTTCCTTCACGTTTCGCTTCAAGTTTTTTTCATGTTTCGCTTTATTGGTTTTGGGATCAGAAAGTGGCCTTTAAATAAGATAAGTACTATTGACTAACGGTTTTTGTGTTTAGTTAGAAGAATTGATTATTATTATTACCTGATGGAAATATAGCAGTTGAAATAAATTATACATTTTTTAGTATATCACCTCTCTTTGTTCTTTAGCTTTTTTTCTTGCTAACTTTTTTTTCTCTTTAGTTTTAGCTTTAGATTTTCTTCATGTTTCGCTTTATTGATTTCGGAATCGAAAATTGAATCTTCTCATTTTTTCACTTTAGATTTCGCTTCAGGCTTCGCTTTAGTTTCCTTCATGTTTCGCTTCGTGACCAGAAACTAGACATTAAATAAGAGAAGTACAAGTCTTCTCTTTGTTCTTTCTTTAGCTTTTTTTCTTACTGACTTTTCTTTTCTTTTTAGGTTTCACTTTAGGTTTCGCTTTATTAGTTTTAAAATTAGCAACTGGATCTTTTGTTAGCTTTTTTCTTCTTGCTAACTTTAGGTTTCGCTTCGAATCTCGCTTCTTTGGTTTTGAAATCAATGACTGGACTTTAAATAAATAAGTACAGGCAATTTTCTTTTTTTAGGTTCTTGCACTGCGAAATGAACGTTTATTGAGGACATTTCATTGTTATTATGGCATAACAGTATCAATCGATAGTCGCAAGTTGTAGGTAATAGGTAGTCAGGTTTGTTATGCGAGTTTTAGAGAATTATAATAGTTATGGTGTAATCAATAGTTGGTTCGTTATGCGGGTATGGGACATCAAATCTGTGACTTATGTATAATATAATAAACTGATAAATATAATAAATGAATGTTACGTATAGCGTATAAACGATAAATTCATATTACAAATTCAGACATGTTCAAAAATGTCTGAGTTCGATGTTCAAGTCTGAGATATATCACTCAGACATTGTCTGAGTGACAATATATTCACTTAGACAAAATTCGGACTCAGACATCGGACAATGTCTGAAAATATCCGGTCTGCCAAATTTTACTCGGACATCAAAAATAGACAACACTGCTTTATAGGTCCTCCTTTTGCTTTAATACAAGCTAGTGTTCCACAGATCTGATCTGAGATCCGGATCTGATCCGGATTCGTACTCGTTGGATCCCAAAAATCAAGATTTGGATTCAGTCTGTCGAATTCGGATCCATATAAAGATCTGAAAGATCCGATCTGTCATATGTAAAGATCCGGTCAGGATTCGGATCCATGTATATCCGTATATAAACACTAATTCGAATCTATACTTGGACCCGATTTGAAATTTCAGATCGGATTCAGATCTTTAAAAATATCAGTCTGCTCCGATCTGTGTGGAACACTAATACAAGCAGCAACCCGATTAGGCATACTTGTAATTATCTTATTATAATATTCAGATAGTACATTAATCTATGCTTTTTTAGGACATCTGGGTCTTTTTTTTTGCCTTTGTCTCTACCTGATGAAATTTTTGAATAATATATTGCACTACAAATTTGCTGTACCCAACAGCAGTGTTGTTACTTGGATGCGTCCATACTATGTTTTTTGTTCAATGTCCAAAATCGTCCAAGCCTATGTTCCATAATTAACTAATCAATAAAGTTATTTAAAAAAATATATAATTATATATTTTTTTAGATGCTGAACTTATTGGTAAAAAAATTAAAATAAATTATTTTAATAAAAATTTCAAGTAATTTTAATTTGAAAAAATGTCCAAAATGTCCAAAAAACGTCCAAATGACAACACTGCCCAACAGCTATTGCAATAGTACAAACTAATTACTTCGCTAGTAGTTATAATTTATTGCACCTCTTTGGTCTTCTGTTAAATCTTTATAACTATACATTGTTTTGTGAAAAAAAGAATATATATTATTATACTAATCTGTTATACTTTTTTATACTGCACAATATTGGTACAATATCATACTATATATGGGCAAAATTTTAAGCTAATCTAAAACAAGTATGATTTTAGTAAATTGTTTAGTAAATTCAGAAAAGTCCAAAAATTGATTTTTAGTCAAATCCAAAAATGGAAGTTCATCAAATTTTCTGTATATCTTCTACATGATCTAATAAAATCATATAAAATTTTAGTATATTTAACTTTGTGAACTGCTTAAAATGTAATATAAATTTTGCACTATATTTACTTACCCAAACTCAACTTATAAATTTTTAAAAAGTGTTCACAATAATATAGTAGGCCACTGTAAATAATTTTTTTATTTGGTTTTTTTATTAATAATATTTATTTATCTTTTTAACTTAAACTTTCTTTCATTAGAATGCCAGGTAGTGGAAATTATAGCTAGAATCTGTAAGATTAGAAGTTTACCAAAAATAAGCTACTCTGGAAATAAGCTGCCCCCTTGGTTTTGACCAAAAAATATAAAAACTTGGTTATCCAAAAATAAGCTATATTATAATAAAATTTTTGTTTTGAAAATAAGTTACCCTCTTAATACTATTGCGACTTTTAATTAGTGAATAAACCAATTTCTTATGTTTATTGAGAAAACAAAAGCATCATTACTAATTAAAGTAGTACTAGCATAAAGCAGTCCTTATTTCACTTGAGAATGTCTGAAATTATTTCTACTATAAATATATGCATATTTATTAGAAAAAAAAAACTTGTATTTATAATAAATAAAAAACTAAAAAAAAAATAATTTAAATAAGAGTAAATTTATTTATTGCCTCATGCGTTGCGCCTTATATGTCGCTCTCCCAATCAAATTTCAAGATCAGATATAATATTACACAATCAAAAAATTCAAAACAACTGTTCATTTTGTCAAAAACTGTCTATAACTTCAAATTGAGTATATGAATCCTTGCAACATTTTACTATAAAATTCTTTTTTTTTTATACACACAATCTATACCTCACTCTAACCCTAACCAATAAAAAAATGGATTATTTTAATTGTTTGATTTTATATTACACCTAATTTTATAATCTGGGGCAGATGCGACACTATCAAACATGCAATATATAAATTATTTCTTTAAATAAATAGATAAATAAATAAATAATAAATTAAAATAAAAAAACATATCGTAAACGGGTATATAAAAGACCCGGGTTTGTTACATTTTCTTAATTTTAAACCCGATAGTAGACTGGGGTCTATTGTACGGATGGGGGTCCAGTACCAGGCAATATAAATATAGTATGTTGGTACAAGTAATATGTTATTTCACTATTTGAATGTTTATTCTATAGTATACCCGGGTTTTTTATCAGTTTAGATTCTCTAGTATATCTGGGTCTCTTAACTTTTCTGAAAATCTCAACCTATACAGTAGACCCAGGGATGATACGTGGGGGATCTACTATCATGAGAGATCTTTTATATGGCTGTTTACGGTATTTGAATTAAATAAATAAAAAAACTAAAAAATAAATAAAAATATATAAAAGTAAGTAAAAATAAAACATATTAAATAAAAGAATTTAATATTTTTGCGGATGTACACTATAGTACACCTCATATAATTTGGTGTAATGTGAAATTAAAACAACCAAAATAACCTAATTTTTTGTTAGTTAGGGTTAGAATAAGGTTAGAATAGTATATAGGTGAAAAAGGGTTTTATAGTAAAATTTTGCAAGGAATTTTTTTTGTTAGAGCACGAAAAGTGGTTTTATAAGCAAAATTATGAGCCACAGGCAATTTTTTAAAAGATTGCTATTTTTCTTGATTTTACATTATACCTGATCCTACGATCTGATTGGTTTATCAGATAGGTGCATATGTGCTAAATTACATAAACCTAAATAAAAATAATTTTAAAATATATTTAAACAAATAAAAAGCATTAAAAAAATAAATAATAAAAATATTTTTATTGTAGGTGTATTTTGATATTTTGAACAAGTTTACTTAATAGCTTTTGAGATTTACTTAGTAAAATTTGAACTTTTATATATAACAACTTCTAATATATTTTTTGAGATTCTTAAAAAAAAATCAGAGGGTAGCTTATTTTCAGAGTATTATTTTTAGAAATATATGATAATAATACAATTCAAAACTTTATATATATATGTACATATACATATAAAAAACCTGTTTGTACAAGTTTATATATATATAAATTTTTTTAAAAAAATTAACCCCTGAAAATAAACTACTCTCATATTAAGTATAGATTGCTTAAATCTCTATATTTCAAAAATAAGCTACTTCTAGTTTTTTGAGATCAAAATTTTCTAAAAAAGGTAGCTTATTTTTAGAAATCTATAGCAATAATATCTAAAAATTTTTTAAACAATTTTTATATTTTTTTAATTTATTTTTATTTATTTATTTATTTATTTTAAATTGTTTGTTGTTAGTTTCATCTATTTGCATTTTTTGGAGTTTTCTTTGTCATTGGTATCATCTAGTTTGGAGCTACTTTTGCTATTAGTGCATTATCTAAAGCTTTTTCATTGTGATGTAATTCAAGTTTGAAATTACTTTCATTGCTAGTACATTACTTGAACTTTTCAATTTCTTAATTGTATAGCAAAGTATTAGTTTTTGTTATTTTTTTTGCTTCAATATTGTATTCATGCAGTACTAATTCTTTTCAGATTCAAAATAGCTTTACAGAAACTTATAAATTTTTGACAATGCTGTCACGATATAGTGACGATGTTATCTCAAGATAACCATGATTCTGAAAAAATTTTGTGGCAATTTATAATGCTACAATATTTTTACCTTATAGCTGTTACATCATAACTATAACTCAAAAATCTAGTAACGATTTTGTTAAGATTCTATAACGATTTTAGTAATAAAATTGTTATGATATTATGACGATCTTACTACAACTACACAAAAATTGAGTAACGGTTTTAATAATAAAATTATTACAATATTAAGACAATCTTACTACAACTACACAAAAATCGAGTAACGATTTTGTTAAGATTCCATAACGATATTAATAACAAAATTGTTACGATATTATGACTTTATTACAATTTTTATTAGATCTGGTGACTATTTAATTGTCAAGTTGCCACGATTTCTTTATTACAATCTTATTACAATCTTATTACAATCTTATTACGATTGTTATTTGATTTTGTGACAATTTAATTGTCAAATTGCATGATTTCTCATTGCGATATTATAGGGATATCATAGCAATTTTATTACGATTGTTATTAGATTTGGTGACAATTTGAATGTCAAATTGTAACGACTTCGTGTTAATATAAAATTATAATACGTATTTAGAAAATTATGATCATATGCCTTAACATAGAAACTTAATAACCCTATAAGAAAATGTATCAGATCAGCACGGGCTTTTGTGGCATAGGTCAAGATCCGGATTTGTACGTGTATAGTCTGAGTTGGTACGGATTCGGTGGTCTGTGTGGGACTGTATGCCCGTGCCAATTGGACTGTAAATTGGATCATTAACCATAGTTGCCACAACAAATTTGAACCGGCAGATCTTCGATTTTGATTTGCTAACGGCTGAGGATCTTCAAAATTTTGGCCCACATTACAAAATTGTTTACTAATCTCCGGCCAGAATTAACTTTTAATTTTTTCATTACAAAAATAGAAATTTTTAAAAACCTGCATTATGCCCAGGAACATTAGTAAGACTATGAGCAATTCCGGCCTAATTTTTGTTCATCACTCTTAGCCAATCAAAATTGAGAATCTACCAGTCCAATTTTGTTGCAGTTGCTATGAATCACTATTGCGGCAATTTGTAGCTTAATATATCTGAGATTCTTACGTCACGAGTAAGGAATCGAAGGATTAATTTACTACGATATCACAGGATTCTTATGTCATGAAGATCAATTTTATTAATTGTTATTCTAATTAGTAATAACAATAGATTACGCGTATTATTAAGTATATATATAAGGGGTTCTAACTATTAATCGATTATCTCTTCTTCTTATACTTGTTATCTTGGAGAGTATAGATCAATTAGAGTCTTTTGGGGACAAGAATGTGTATCTTAAAGGTTAATTTACAATCAGAGAAACTTAGAGTCAACATTTCTACTCGGATTTCGAAGGTTGAAGCTCTACTTGGGTTATACCATGATATAACAGTTTATCACAATAATACAAAAAAAGTATTTGAATAATTTATTGAGAACAACAAGATAAGTAAAACTACTGGAGTACTATTTCGAAGTTTTACTCAACTGAGTTCTGTCTTTATTCAGGTGAAAGGAGCTTCGCTTTTATACTTTTTTTACAGAATATGTAATTACAGGTTTTTTTTTGATAATACTTAAACACTAAAAGAACTATAGGTTCCAAAGAGCAGATAGGTCTTAAGGGTCGTATGGTTACTTAGGTCATAAATACCTTTATGGTCTAAGTGCCATAAATAGAAAAAAGGTAGTTAAGGGAATATTATGTAATTACTATTTTTAGAGTTTAACATTATATACATAACTAATTCTGATAAAAATATCATGTTATAAGGTAATAAATTAAAAAATAAAAATTAGGGTCCCGGGAACCCCGCACACCATGCCATTTCGTAAAACATGCATGTACATGCTACACAACCCGTGCCATTTCATACATTTCTGAAACCAACCAGTACCACTTTTCTTGTAGAGTCTAAACTTGATGTAATTATTTTTTTTACTTCAATTAAATAGACATATAGAATTAAAATAACAAAAATTCCATCGATTTTAAATAGATAGTTAACGAGATAGAGATATCTTTGCTCAATTTTGGAAAAAAATTTGCTGCAGCTTTGTTTTGATAGTTATTCAAGTTGAGCGAAGATTTCTTAACAAACACCTAACTAATATCAATAAAAATTTTTTTTATTCTGATTCTTTATGTCTATATTATTAAAGTAAAAAAAAAAAATTACACCGAATTTAGATAGTGGTTGTCGAGATATCCTTATTAGAAGTTTGAAAAAATTAATTAAGATTGATTAATTTTGGGGGACGTCTCAAGCGGAGTCAACTCATATTTAATAATTTTCTTGATTAACTTTAGGGTTAGGGTCATTCTATGTTAGTGTTAGGTTAGGTTTTAGGCAGTTATATATAGGCAAAATTACCTTCCTGACATTTTTGATTAACCTATCCGAGATAGGTTTAGACTGCCATTTTTTGTATATTCAGGTTTTTGTTTTTGTTTCTTGTTTTGCTTCACTAGCGATCGTCAAAATTCTACAATTTGATTGGCAGTTTATCACGTGATTTGACTCCACTTTAGACGACCCCTAATTTTGTCAATCATAACGTGACGGTTCAAGTAAAATCTAACTTTAGCGACAATCGTATGTATTAAATTTTTTAAATGAGCTTTAACTAAATTTGGCGATATTAAAATTTGTAAAACTGGTTATTAATATAATAAATGCTATCGATTAAAAAAAAGTGATATAAAAATTATGTTTCTTTCAAAAAGTGTACTTTTAGTTATGTTTAAAAAATGATTACAATATCTTATATGTAAATAAGAAAGTTAATTTTTTCGACATTATTAAAAAACCTTTCTAATTATAGTTTGATTTACTTCGCACTTGCTCACATGATACGTGGTTTACCAAAATGCAAGCCTTCATATCTCTTGTTAGTAATTACTTATATTCTTTTCTGACATCTTTTTTATATGAAGCCCTTTCTACTAGTAAAATTTAAAAGATTCACCATGTTGAATAGCATTTGAATGTTATTCAAACTGCTTTTCGAATTGCCATTCAATACTATCACATGATTTTACAAAAATTCATGTTCGTGAAGTCGTGTGATAATGTTAAATTGCATTCAAATTGTGCCATTCAACATGGTAAATCTTTTAATTTTACCATATTCTCAGCTCTTAGTTTCACTAGTTATCGGCAAACTTCCAAGCCTCAAAAATCCCCAAGCCAACAACTTCATTTAGCTAGTTCTCTAGTCAAGTTCTAACTCTCTAGATGAGTTCTGGTAGTCAAACGGCTAATAGTCGATTAAGACCAAGTCTAAGATATAAAAAAATTTAATTATATATTTAAAATATTTGTCCAAGTCACATTTATGCCTCAGTTAAAGCCTAAATTATATTGTAATTTTTTTTTTAAAATAAATATTTCATGAAAAGTTAAATGATCGAACTTGTTTGTATTCTTTATAAACGCATACCCTCTATAATTGCGCTCTATGTCTTGGTTACAACTAATAATAACACTTATAAAACTAAATTCAATATAAAATTAGATATTCTAATTCAATATATCTAATAAGGTACAACGATTGTTTTGCTATAACTCATATTTTTTTGCATATTAAATTTCATGAAGTCAAAATTGTATAAAAATTGTAATTTTCATGACGAATTTTTTTTTTTAAAAAAATTATAATTTTAGCTTGCCGAATTTTTTTTTTTTTTAAAAAAATTAGTAATTTTAGCATGACGATTTTTTTTTGTAATTTTTCGTGCCAAATTTAATTTTTCTAGAAAAAATTGTAATTATTGTTGACGAAATTTTTTTAAAAAAATTGTAATTATCATTGACGAAATTGGTTTAAAAAAAATTGTAATTTTAGCATGACGAATTTTTTTTTTATGATGATTTTATTTTATTGTAAATTTTTATGACGAATTTTTTTTTTAAAAAACAAATGTAATTTTAGTATAACGAATTTTTTTTTTAAAAAAAAATTGTAATTTTAGCATGACGATTTTTTTAAAAAAAAATTGTAATTTTTCATGACGAAGGTTTTGGAATTTTTTTTTTATAAAAGAAAAACTTTTTGTATTTGGAATTTTTTCTTTATAAAAGAAAAACTTTTTGTATCTTTAGCATATAATTTTTTTTAGAAAAATATTACTTTCGAAAAAATGTTTCCAAAAAAAAGAAAAGCTGATACTCAAGACAAAGCATCTTTCTCAAACACAGCACGACAATTACAATTTTCATCATACCTCGTTCAACAATCACAAACCTCTGTTCAGCAATCACGTTCCAAATCTCGAGAATTACGTCCCATCCAATCCGACCCAACCATCCCAATCATCCAACCCGTCCCATCCACCTCAACCATCCAACCAAACCCAATCATCCAACCCATCCTCATCCCATCCACCCCATTTATCCAACCTGTCCCAACTATCCCATCTGTCCAACCTCACCAATCCTACTTTCAACCCATCCCACCCATTCATCAATACCAATACCAAAGTTCACCTATTCCCAGTATAATTTTATTAACATCTATAAAAGAATCAAGCTTTTATTAACTTCATAGTGACTATATCGTTACGATATCGTCACTATGAAGTTAATAAAATCTTTGATTTAAATTTTTATTAATTAGTTAAAATTATTTTATTTATAGCTTTTAGTAACTTCATAGTAATGATATCGTTACGATATCGTTGCTATGAAGTTACTAAAAGTTTGATTTAGAATTTTTATTAAATTTATTTTATTTATATATATTTTTTTTCTTATAAATTAAGATCTTAATACAGCGGTAAATTTCCTAGAACATCATATTAATAATGATCGTTCTGCAACACTTGCGGCATTAAGAACTCGTTTTGGTCTTCTTCATAATGATCTGTTAAACGATGGTATCGATGCTATGATGACAGTTATCTTCCCGAATACGTCGAGAAGATCTAGATCGGCGACTCCTATTTTATCCTGATCGTCAAGTGCCGAAAACCTGAAGTTTTCGGCCGAAAGCTTCAAGTTTTTAGCACTTGACAATTGGTCTTCACCACTAGCTTCGGTTGAGCCTCGTGACGACTATGAATTTGAGTTGCACAGGGATGGCTTGAACTTTCTCCTGGCATATTACGAAAATAGGAGGTTCCCATTTGTTCCTCGTCATTCTCACAACGTACCTGCATCGTTCACAAAAAATAGAAAACCCATAACTTCAACAAAATTATGTGATGACTATACAGCCCATAAGGTAATAGTCATTTATTTAATTATATTTTGGCTAGAGTAACCAGACTCCTGTGATTTCGGGAAATTTTCATTGTTTGAACAATGAAAAATTCCTAAAATCACAGGAGTCTGGTTACTCACTGGTTACTCTAATATATGGTAATGAGGTTAAATAGTTGTTATATAATTTTGTTTTTTGTGCGTTATACCTGATTTTTTTAGCCTCATTACTATTTATAGATAATGTTATTTAATAATGATTAATGAATTATTACTAAACATGGTAACTTTTATTATATAATTTAGGAGTTTCCAAAATGGGTTGCCGAACTTTTTCGAAACGAATCGCATGCGTTGTTTATTCGTTGCAGAAATCTCGACGATGCAAAATCAAATGCAATAATTAAGAAATTCATTAAAATTTTGGTTCCTGAAATAGGGGACCAAGATTTTGATGATGCGGCATCAAAATTTCGGTTTACCTTTACTGAGTGGCGGCACGTTCTTTGGCTTAAAATAAATAAGTTGTACAATATTTTGTATTCTAGGGCAAAAAGGTAATATAATTATTAATTATTACTTATTATTAATATTATTTTATTATTTTTTTTAATACTAATATTAATGTTTATTGTTTAGTTATGAAATCAATGACCTTTTTGTGAATTTAACTGCAGATGATGTGCAAAAAGTGTGGCACCAATTTCTTGTCAATATTGACATCGAAGCAATTCATGGCGAGTCTAATGGCTCAAATGATTTTGAACTATCACTTCTTAATGTAGTATGTGTTGGTATCTGGGCGGTAAATTTTTATGATCCAAAAGATGCCCAATCGTTATTTTATAATTTAAATAATGATTTATATACGGTCATTTTAAATGTTTTAACCATTAGTGGTTGGAACGTTGCAACATCTATCGACTTAAGTCGATATACTTTTCATGGTAACAAGGGTGCCGATTTTAATAGGTTTTTTTTCTTTAATAGTTTTTTTTTTTGCTTTGGTTTTGTTTTTTTTTAGTAGTTTGCGAAAAATAGTTAAAATTAATTAAATGTTTTTTTGATGCTTTTTATTAAAAATTTTGAATGTATCATATAAAATATTAATTATCAGTTTTGAAAAAAATCAAGACGAAGAAACTAATTAATTGAAGATTAACCAAATCTTAAGACTTTTATTAAAATGTTTTATATTATTTGCTAATTAATTGGTACTAGATGTTTAAGTAAAAATGTTCATGCCCCGAAAACTCTTTACAAACACTAACCTAACGTGAAAAATTTATTATAAAGCCTTACAAAATTTAAAAACATAATAATATGATAGGTGCAACACTATAATTGTATTCTATAATAAATGAATATTTATTATTAAAAAATTGTGATATAATCTTAACCAAATCGTCAAGGTTTTATTTTATAATAAATGAATCTTTATAAAGAAATTTTGATAAAATCTTAACCAAATCGTCTTGATATGGTCATTAAAATAATAAACTTTGTACGTAACCAAATTTTCTATACTAATATAAGATAAAAATCACTACAATTTTAAATATATATAGCGACTATTCTTTAAATTTGCAATAAAATAAAATATATTATTTAGTATTAATTAAAATTAAGTTTGCTCGCAATATCAAGACCACTTCTTGATGGTACATGCATGTTTTTGGTTAAATTGTCCAAGTTTTTTACTTGGTCAATATTTTTGCATTGCCAATGAATTTTAAACATTTCACGAATTAATTGCACTAATTTTTTTACTGCACCACACTTTTGAAGCTCTTTTTGATTAGTTCCTCCAATAAACCTATTAAGAACATCCATTGTTACCTTTTCATTAATATAATTGTTAATATTTTCTTTTGTTAACGATGCTGCACCTTGTCTAAAATTAAATAATACAAATATCAGACATGATATCAATTATAATATATACGTATATATCTAATATATATATACCTTTCTTGTATTGCTTTATAATTTTTAACATGACCCAATACTGATTGATTAAGTCTGTGTCGAAAATCACTTAACGTATTTTTTGTTTTAGTTTGTATCTCTGTTCCTTCTTTAGAATAGGGTGGATACCCAAATATTTTTTTAACAAATTCATCGATACATGTTGCCGGAGGAAATCTTGCTCTAAGAAAGACATTTTATTTCTTCATCCCATATATGTGCACCATCCTAAAAAAAATTATTTTTATTTATTTATTTTTATTATTTATATTCTTTTTTTTAAAGAAGAAAATAGAATATACCATAAATCTTACTCTATTATTATTTATTTTTGACGAAATTGCAGATGAAGGCATTGACGATTCATTAAAAGTTCCAATATTTTCCATTGATGATGAGAATACCGTATACATTTGGTTGGCTAACTGCAATATAGATGGATATTTTATCAGCCAATTGCATATTTCTAAAATATTATTCATCCCATCAAATTCTGCTGGAATTTGACTAGCTTCATGTTCTCGTAGTTTTTCTTTAGATTTTTCTTTTATAAATATTAACGAATTAAAATTTAATAAGATTAGATCATATATTAAAAATTAGATAACAAATCCAAGCTTAATAGACAAATACCCGATATACCTGATTGAACTTCTCTATCATACTCATTACTTGAAATCGCTATTGATGAGTTGGCTTATTTTAATATATAGTATAATAATAACAAATTAAATATTAATAATAATATAAATTTCAGATCCCATTAACTATTTTCGAATAATTTTAATATTAAATTTAGTGACAAATCTAAGCTCAATAAACAAATACCCAATTGAAATTCTTCATTATCGTTGCCTGAAATAGCTGTTAATAATTGGTTTAGTTTAGTACAGTATAATAATAACAATATTTAATACGTATAATTTTAATACTAACAATAAGTATTATCATCTAAAGTATCATTATGTTGTCTATCATCGTTATTATCGTTATCTTCATTATTGTCCTCTGATATCATTTCTAAATATTTGCTGCTGTATGAGATGTTGAAGAATTATCCACATTATCTTTAAATGCAACATTTTCTTGATAAAATATTTTATTTTATTAATAATAATACTATATGAAAATTAAAAATTTTAATAAAGTACTTTGATTTTGACTTCTTGAAGATTTAAACAATGGTGAAGCATCATTATTGGCATCATTATCGTCATTTTGGATATTTCCTTTATAAATATTTTTATTTTTTTAAAAAACTTAACGATACTATATAAGATTAAATAATACTTAAAATATTAATAAATTACTTTGATTTGGGTTTAATTCATCAACATCCTTATACTCATCCACATCCACATCCTCATTCGCATCTTCACTTTCATCTTCATAATAATATGATGATTTTCTAAAAGATTTGTTTTGTGACGATTTAGATGCATTTTTTGTAAAGATTTAGATACTTTTAATACTGGTTTTGTTTTAGATGAAGATTTTGAAATTTTTGCTTGAATCTTCGAAGAAGATTTAGCAACAGTTTCTTGGGGTTTTGAGGATTTTGGTGGACGACCACGCTTCACTTTTTCTACAATAGTTTTCATTTTTTAAAAAATATAATGATAAAGAAAATAGAGTTCAAAGCTTGTAAAAAAAATTAATGATTTTTTGATAATATTTATTTATTATCATTACTATTTATAATATTTTATTAAATAAAAGTTTATTAATTTAAATTTTTTGTTTACATATTTTAACTTTTATTTTTTAATATAATTATAATTGCTATTATCNAAAGCTTGTAAAAAAAATTAACGATTTTTTGACAATATTTATTTATTATCATTACTATTTATAATATTTTATTAAATAAAAGTTTATTAATTTAAATTTTTTGTTTACATATTTTAACTTTTATTTTTTAATATAATTATAATTGCTATTATCATGTAAGTTATTAATTTTAAACTTTTTGTTTAAATATTTTAGCTTATTATTTTACAAAGTCAAAACGTGAAAATCTAATTTTAATTAAAATTGATAATGATTTTTCAAGCTCAATTAATTGATTAATGGCGCAGTCACAATTGATATGGTTTTGATTTTGATTTTTCGCATAATAATAATAATTTTAATTGATTTTAATTGTATGATGTATAACAAAATTAATTTTATAGCTAAAATTTATCCCGAAATAATACATAACGATAAGATAATGATAAAAAATAAATACTTTAACCATATTGTATTGTAATATAATATTATTAAACCAAAAGTGAATCCTCGACATCCAACCAGGGCACAAAATTTCCGGTGATATAATATGATTTTTCGCTGAAAGTATTTAAATGACAGAGATTTTCTGAAACTGGATAGAAATTGTCTTATGTAAATAGAAATTTCCATAATTTTACAATAAGTTTTGTGCCCTGATCCCAACATGTTTTAGAGTGATTTTTTTGGCAGGCCTGTCAGGAACTATATAACTAGATAAAAACCAGAGGAAGACCTATCGGGTTTCGATATGTCTCCAGTTTTTTATTTTTATACTAAATTTGATAATATAATAAGCAGCCGGATAAAAACCTGAAACATATTGGATCCTGATATGTCTCCGGTTTTTTTAACATATTTAAAATTAAGCAGTATATTTAGTGTACGTATCGAGAATTTATTGTGAAGATTGTTCTTCCAAATAAGGTAAAGCTGATATTTACTACTTGTTAACTTTGAAACCTATTATCAGAATGATTTATAATTAATAAAATTTTTATTACTATTGAGTTGTGTATTAATTTAAACTTTTAAAACGATTTATATTAGTCGATTTATAATTTCAATTAATAAAATTTTTATTAATAAGTTATATATTAATTTAAACTTTTTGTTTGCATATTTTTTAACTTGAATTACGTATTAGAACGATTTATAATTTCAATTAATAAAATTTTTATTAACATGAGTTATATATTAATTTAAACTTTTTATATCAATTTGCGTAACTCTATATATCAATTTTTTTTAAATTTTGAACAAGGATATTCTGGCAACCATCTAAGCAAATTTGATAAACTTTTTTTTTTGTTTTAATTATAAAGATATATAGTATTAAAATAAAAAAAAGTTCGTCAAATTTGCTTAGATAGTTGACGAAATATCTTCGGTTAAGTTTGAAAAACGCCTATTAACCTGAAGTAATAATAAAATTTTTTTAAAATTTTGAACAGGATATTCTGGCAACCATCTAAGCAAATTTGATAAACTTTTTTTTTGTTTTAATTATAAAGATATATGGTATTAAAATAAAAAAAAGTTCGTCAAATTTGCTTAGATAGTTGACGAGATATCTTC
>QKWP01001070.1:52126-64918 GCA_003550325.1 Gigaspora rosea
CGGATCATTTAGTACTTTCTTTATGGTTCTTTGACATTCATACTAATATTTGCTAACGTTTTTTTAGTTTGTCGAAACTTTCTTTACAATTTTTAACGATCTTGTGATAGTTTTTTAACGATTTTTCTACGGATCATTTAATATTTTCTTTGAAGTTTTTTTGATATTCACACTAATAATTTCTGACGTTCTTTTAGTTCGTCGAAACTTTCTTTACGATTTTTAATAATCTTGTGATGGTTTTTTAACAATTTTTCTACGGATCATTTAATATTTTCTTTGAATTTCTGACAATTTCTTCTCTATATAATTTTTAATATTTTTTTTGATAGGTTTATTAATTTTACTGTAGTTTATTATTTGTATTATTTTTGTTGTAATTATGAATATAATAAAAAAGTATTATTGTAAAATAATTGTAATAAAATTGTTATATTATCGTAAACATATAGTAGAAATTCTGTTGAAAAATTTTTATTAAATTGTGACAATTTAATTACTAAATCGCGAATATATTGCTGCTTAATTGTTGGTAAATAGTTATAATGCCATCACAAAGTTTTTACAATATTGTTATAATATGGTTAAGATGTAGTTACTATAATCGTAACTTCATCGTAGTAATATTATTTTAATATTTAAAAATCATTATATCAATTTAGTAACCAACTAGTTACTTAATCGTAAATATATTTTTGCATTATCGCAATTTGATTTATTTTAAATCTTGTTACAATATCGTCACGATGTGGTTACCATAATCATAACTTCGTCGTAGCAATTTTGTATTAATATAAAAAATAAATTGTATCAATTTAGTAACAATCTAGCGACTACTTAATTACAATATTATTAAAAAATTATAAATTTCTATAAAGAGATGACCATTCCATCTTGCTTTTTTGGTGCATTACAGAATATGTTTGTTATTGGTGCTGAATTTGTAATTGTTTAGTGCTTCTTTTGTCTTTTCATTCATATATTGTTTGTTTAGTGGGTAGAAAAGTTAGCTATAGAGTTAGAAATTAGATTATATTAAATGTTTAGATAAAATGATAGTATCTCTATAGTATTCTTTATAATGTTTGTATAGAGTCTCTATGGCATTTGTACAGTGTCTTTATAGTGTTTGTACAGTATCTTTATAGCATTTGTATAGTTTTTTTATAGTATTTGCATAGTGTCTTTATAGTATTTGTATGGTATCTTTATAGTATTTGCATGATACTTTTAGAGTATTTGTATGGTATCTTTATAGCATTTGTATAGTGTCTTTATGGTATTTGTATGGTATCTTTATAGCATTTGTACAATATCTTTATAGTGTTTGTACAGTGTTTTTATGGTGTTTGTATGGTGTCTTTATAGTATTCGTCAGTATCTTTATAACATTTATATAGTGTTTTTATAGCATTTGTATAGATAGTATCTTTATAGTATTTGTATAGTATTATAACATTTGTGCAGTGTCTTTTTGGCATTTGTATAGTGCCTTTACAGTATTTATACAGTATCTTTATGGTATTTGTATAGTGTTTGTTAGATGTCTCTATAGAAATTGTGTAGTAGTATCTCTATAGCATTTGTGTGATATGCAATAGTGTCTTTATGGTATTTATATAGTATTTGTATAGTGTTTCTAAGGCATTTTTGTATTTCTTGTAATATGTTTTGTAGTTTTTTTTTAATAAAAATATATTATTTTTAGAATTTAATAATTTTGTGCATGTGCGCTATAGCGCACCTCATATAATTTGGTGTAATGTAAATCAAAACAACCAAAATAACCCATTTTTTTGTTAGTTAGGGTTAGGGTGAGGTTAGAATAGTGTGTAGGCGAGAAAGGTGATTTTATAGTAAAATTTTGTAAGGAATTTTTTTGTTAGAGTATGAAGAGTGGTTTCATAAACAAAAATATGAGCCACAAGCGATTTTTTAAAAGGTTGCTATTTTCTTAATTTTATGTTACACCTGATCCTACGATCTGATTGGTTTATCAGATGGGTGCGTTACAACGCATATGCGCTAAATTACATAAACCTTATTTTTATTATTTTTGTAAAATTTATAATTGACCAATATTATATATTTGTAATAAATTACATTATTAATAAAATATATGAATATTCAAATATATTCTTTGAATATATGAAAAATTAGCTAGTATTTAATATTTAGGCAAGCATATAGTACTTTTTACAATTTGTGCAAATCTGCACAGATTATTTATTAAAGATCTGTGTAAAAAATTGAATCTGGCAGAAAATTAAAAAAATTTCTTTAATAATCACTGGCAGAATCACAGACCTGCATTAATTTTTAATAATTATTTTTTTATAAATTTGCACAAATCTGTACTAAAAAAACTTTTCTGATATATCTTACTCTTATTATAAAAATAGCTAATGAATCTAGGGGTTTGAATTCAAAAAATTTGCAATTAGTACTAATATTAACTGCTAAAATCTGCATAATATTCTTATAAATTTTTTTAATAGTATTGGTTAAAAGTTTGCTTCTAATAGAGCTATAACTATTTCCAATATCAATTAACAACTATTTCATAAACATATAATATCAAAACTACTGAATTCTTTATTGTTCAATATAGTATCTAAAAACTTAAATATTCCCTCTTGATACTATTAAAAAGAATCTCAAATAATCAACTTTAATTATATAATCCTCTAATACATTATATACTTTATACTGTACAACAGTGCTATAAATTCTTTCTTGTGAATCAGTATGCTTTCTCCTCCCAATTCTGCACAAAGATCAAGATGTTGAACAAAAGTAATTAATAACTTAAAACAAATATATATATATATAAGCTATATATATATAAATATAGTTAATAAAATATTAACCTTTTTTTACTCGTGCAGTAATAAAAAAAAAAAACAAAAAATTCTGGGGGTTTTTTTTTTAATCTTAGAAAAAAAAAAGAGAGAAATCAAATAGAATAGCAAAGAGTTAAACTCTGTAACCAAAAACTTTATGCTACTTATTTAAATTTTAAAAAACTTAGCTGGCACTTAATCAAAAATACATTCCAATTATTTTATAATTATAGCAATTAATTAACTAAACGAACAAATCAATCCATAGCTATAATATTATAAGCATGATTATTGAAACAACTTTAAAGCGATTTTATTACTATATTTATTTATCATTTGCATAACTTAATCATCATAAACTCTGCCCAAAAAAAACCTGCCAGTAAGATTGAATGTCTATAATTCACAGATAATATTATGATCAAAAAACTTAATAGTCAAATAGTCACTTCAAATAGATCTCAAAAATTTTACAAATATGTACAAAAATCATAATCTCCTACAATAAAATAAAGACTTTATAACCCTAGCAACTTTTTTAAAAAAAAACTTCCAGTGCATGGGCAGGCACACGACTTGTGATTGTTACCTCCTGCATGTCTATAAACTTGTTAGTATACATGTGATTCATATATTTTGTTGGATTAACCAGTAATTCTTAGATCATTCGAATGTCCCATGCTTTCATCATCTTTAGAAAGACATGCATTAGGCAGTTTTTGTAGATCAGAATCCAAGTATTGTTTAAAAAAAATTCAGCCCGCAGCTCAATGCAACCTTTATTGCAAGCTCATCATTTAATTCATAACCTTTATTCAATTGGCAACTTTGGTATGATGCTTCAAAACTGCAAATATCAGCAGATGATATAAGTCGTGATCTCGGGTACAAAATAAGCAGAACTACTGTATAAATACGCCTTCTAAATCAATTGCATACCGTTAGTGACGTGTCAAATATTACTATCAGTTTACTATAGAGTTTACCTCTCCCTTCCTTCTGAAAAATTTAGTCATTCTGATTGGTTATATGTACCTGAGATTTTGTTTACCTCTCCTACCCTACGGTATCAATTGATATCTGACATTTCCCTTATCTTGCAAAGTATTACCACTGTGAAATTCAGCATGAACATATCCCACATTGTGGAAAGCTTATGAAGAATTCTTTATTATTAACGTATCGAAATGCCCTTAAGTATTCATTAGTTTCTGTGAACGGTTACCCGACGCGACATATATCGGATGAATGACACATACAAACCCCAAAAAAGACTTGGCAACACCAAGAGCTATGACATCAAAAGACACGAAACGCGCCGACGACGCAGTTCATACAGAAAAGGGCAACACTAAGAACTACATGACACCAAATTATATTCTTTTTTCTTGCTAAGACATGGCTTATGGTCGGCTATATAAAAAGCTTCTCATGTTTGAAAAATTATTTTATAAACCACAAAATGTATGCTTACTTTAAATTAGATATATATATATATATTCGATATTTATTATCAAACGTTTAAAGCTAATATTTCTACTTTATTACTTGAATAACAACAATGCATAGACAAAATAGTATAAACAAACGAAAGAAAATGCACTTTTCGAAAATAAAAAGAACACGGAAATGGTGTTTTCTATTGATTAAAAATTTAAATTATAATTAATTTGCGTAATCATTTTGGCTGAATAATGCGCCACCAACCTGGCACACATTCAAAAAGTGCCTTCCGACAACCTGGCACAAATTCAAAAAGTGCCCTGGCACACATTCAAAAAGTGCATCCGACAAGCCCAAGAGCTTGTTATTGAGATGTCCTTTTTTTTCTGTCGAACTTCCCAAAACCGATATGCATGGTGTACAGGATTTGTATCAGCATTGAGAGGTTATCAGATTTGAAAACATTATAAACTATTAGATTTATACTCTCGTTATAGTGAACTCTCGTTATAATATAATGAAGATAAATTCAAAACCGGTCTATATAAAAATTCTCTTGATATAGTGAATTTACTAATAACCTCTCGATAACGAAATTTTTAAAAATTTTTACTATGGAACGGATCACTTCACTATAATAAGAGTTACTTGTAACAGAAACCGATTTGGTAGATCAATTTTTTTTATCAGATTTGACGGGTTTACAGGATAGGTTTTGGGAGGTTCAACAGGATTAAATTTATGTGACAAAATCGAAATCAAGCATATCACAATTGGTGATGTGATCGCCCATGACTCTACGGACCCAATAGATTATCCGCTATAACCGGCTTCACGCAACACAAGTCGAGCTGTTGTTAGTCGAGCAATCGGTAAGCCGAGCAGTTAATTGACACATGGGGGTTGCCCCCATAGAATTTCCGCTAGCAACCCAAAAAATAAACAAAAATGGATAAACTTTAGTTATTTACCAGAAAAGGAAATTAATCAAGCGTTATTGTTACAATTTCCATTTTTAAATTTCGGCATCCATCTATAATACATATTAATACATATTAATACATATTATGCTATGCAAATTAAGGTTTGAATTATATTTATTTACAAGATTTGTAACGTTACTACTTCCATCCATTACCATAATGACATACCAAATTAAAGTTTTGAATTATATTTATTTAGGTACAAGATTTGTAACGTTACTACCTCCATCCATTATCATAATGACAACAAATACATACCAAATATAAAGTTTGATTTATATTTATTTGCAAGATTTGTAACGTTACTACTTCCATCCATTACCATAATGACATACCAAATTAAAGTTTTGAATTATATTTATTTACAAGATTTGTAACGTTATTACCTTCATCCATTATCATAATGACAATAAATACATACCAAAGATAAAGTTTGAATTATATTTATTTACAAGTTTTGTAACGTTACTACTTCCATCCATTACCATAATGACATTCCAAATTAAAGTTTGAATTATATTTATTTACAAGATTTGTAACGTTACTACTTCCACCCATTACCATAATGACATACCAAATTAAAGTTGGAATTATATTTATTTGCAAGATTTGTAACGTTATTACATTTCATCTATTATCATAATGAAAATAAATACATACCAAATTAAAGTTTGAATTATATTTATTTACCAGATTCGTAACGTTACTACATTCCACTTATTATCATAATGACAATAAATACATACCAAATTAAAGTTTGATTTATATTTATTTACAAGATTTGTAACGTTACTACTTCCATCCATTATCATAATGAAAAAAAAACCACAAATTAGCACCGGATATATAATTTCCGAATATATAATTTTATATATTATCTGTTATGCTATGCATATTGAATTATATTTATTTACCAATTGGTAACGTTGCTAACTTCCATCCATTATCATAATCTAAATACATATATACATACATGCGTATTTATTTACATGCAGTTGATGCAGTTGCAACCGTGAAAAAAACCAACAAATGATATGAAATTTAGGTGCGTCAATAGGTGCGTCAATAGGTGCGTCAATAGATGCGTCAATCATTTGACTCATAATTAAAAAATTTACACACATGATCTGCGTGACAAATCGTGTTACTGATAATATAATTTTCAGGAGCAATCGCCATTATCATAATGAAATGACAATAAAATCAAATAGCTAATGTTCAATATCAGAATGAAACAATAAAATCAAGTAGCTAATATCTCCATTATCAGAATGATATGCCCGATAAAATCAAATAGTTAATTTCCATTATTAGAATGAATGCCGATAAAATCAAATAGGTTAAGAATGAAATGCAAATAAAATTAAGTAGCTAGCGTATATTATCAGAATTCAATGCTTGTACATTATCAGAATGAATGTCAATAAAGTCAAATACAGCAGTTAATGTCCATATCAGAATAAATGCCGATAAAATCAAATAAATAATGTCCATAATTAGAATGAAATGCAAATAAAATCAAATAAATTAATTTCCATTATCAGAGATAAAAAATTATCCATTATCAGAATGAATGCTGATAAAAATCAAGTTGCTGATGTCTATTATCAAAATGAAAGGTAAATAAAATCAAATAATTATCGTAGCAATTTAAGTGTATGTTTGTATCCTGAACATGGGCAACAGGACTTATACTGATTTAGTTATATTAAACCTTATCACCTACCATCTCTAAAAAAAATTGTGTTTAGTCATAATAAGATTTGTTTTGTTTTGTCATTCTACAAATAAATCGTAATCTTATGTTACACTTGACATTGTTTAATTTTCATTCTACAATGCTTACAAATATGATTTTTTTTATACAGGGGTGTTATTTTATTGTTTGTGCATATTGCACAATAATTGTTAATTTTTGTGCAGAAAATAATACATGCACAATGCACACCGAATTTTTATCACTGTGCTCAATGTAATCTTAATCACACTTATCGTTATTTCATTGTTTTTTTTTTAGTTAGTCTTCATCCTTAGTTGTTATCAGACGGATCTATCAAAAATGGATAATAAATGAAAATCGATATTAAACAAGGGGAACGTACGATAGAATTGCTTTTTTGATACAATTAGAATTAGTTACTTTTTTTGATTCAATAGTTTATACGTAAAAATGATTTATGCTTTAACGGATCCGATTGTTACAGGGCAATCACCAAAATTTCATGGTCGGATTTAAGTCGGCATTTAGCCCTAGTGGTTCGTAGGTTCTATAGCAAAATTATCAGCCAGTCACCTTTCACTTAATGAACGGCTAGTGCAAAAATTGATCATTTCCGGCCCTGCCGACCAGGGTTCCGATGCATTCCGACCTGGAATTTTGGGGTTCTTTCCTGCAGGAGTTTAACGGATCCTTTAATTTTTATAATAATCTAATTATGGAATAATCAACAAAATGCATCGTTACCGTTACAGATCGTGTTACAGATTTACAAATCGTGTTACAAAAAAAAATAAGGGTCTGATCCCTTGTGAAAATCACTGTGCCGGGCCGGGTGCAGCAAATGTCCCCATAAAAGTCCTTTTTGCTAACCCCTAAGTAAACACCCTTTTGATAGCCAAAAGGGTTCTTGTTTTAGTGATTAACAAAAAGGTTATCTGGGGACTTTTAACCCACCCTACACAGTCCTGAATTTCCTCCCGCTTTTTTTTTTTAAGTGCTCAATTTGTTATCCCTCAATTTTGAGGTCGTTAACAATTTATTTTCTTAATAAATTTCTTGAAATGATGGATTTTCATTAATTAATAGATAATTTTGTTAAGGGTTATTATTTAAATTTTGATATAGCTTACTACAGTATGAACCCTTTTTCTCCTACTTACACAGTTTTCTAGGTTTTTGTGTACAAAAAAAAATTTTTTTCTCGTCCTGAATACCATGCAACGGTATCTAGAAGAGCTGTATGTATGACTGTCGTCCCGACTGACCAGAAATGATATTTTGAAGAGCTGTATGTATAACTATCGTCCATATTATTTAGACTAACCTCAACCCTGACCCTGTACATCGAATTGAAATCTTGGTCTATCTCATATAAAAATCGGCTCTGTGAACCCCCAAGTCATGTGGTCTTAAATAGTAATTATACAAATAAATTTTTCTCTAGTTTAGAAACAACTGGACCAATACTTTTTGTGACATAGGCTTCGTGAAAGATTACAACCTAGTATTTTATTAATAATAAAAAAAAAAATTTTTTTTGCTTGCCGTTCTAATTGTTTAATTCCAAGTGGTGTTGGCAAATTACCGTAATTTTACATAATTTTACGTAAATCTATGAAATTTTCAGAAAAAAAAATTACATGTAAATTGAATCATGTGTAAAATTTTGGCCATAACTTTTATAAACCTGGTATAAAAGTTAAGTAAAAAATTATAGTTCCGAAAATAATGATGGATAAATAATTACTTAATGCTGGCAAAATTTTTGTAACGCTGGCACAATTATCATGTGACAATGCACTATTTAATGTTACAGATTCGTAAGTTACATGTAATTTTCATGTAAGTAAAAAGGTGATTTTTGTAATTCCAACCCTAATTCCAAGCAATATACTCAACAAATCAGTTAATTTTAATTGTAATCTAGTCAGTAGAGCCAATTACTTATAATTTTGGTCAAATTTTCAGTCAGATTCAAAATGGAAGGTCTGGGTTTGGTCAAACGATCTAGAGTTATAAATAATCGTTCTACCTTTAGTTTACAATGAAAAATCGTCCATAATGAGTATTGTTGTCTGTTATTTAGAAATTTAATGCCTTGATAAATACTTGAATGGATAATCTAGCTATAAAAAAAAAAAGAATGTAAAAATTTTTAAATTAATTTGTCAAATAATCAATTAATATCAAATCAAACTCAATATATGTTATTTTGATAATATCATAAACAAAAGAACTAATTTCAGAGTTGCAATAAAAACTGTTATTTTTAACTGTAAGCTACAATAGCTTTTTAATATATTTTAATTGTTATTATTGTATAGAAAAGTTTGAAGAACAAGAATCTAGTAATATCTTTGTGATCATTATATTCAGTGATGTCACTTGGTTATTTGGCCGGCCAATGGCCGCGGCCATTGGCCGAGGCCAAAAGGCCAAAAATATAAATTTCATTTTTGGCCGAAACGGCCAAATAAAACTAGTAATTTGATTGGTTAAATCTTCACTTAAGTAATTTTTCTATATAACTTACTAAACCTTTGCTTATTAAACCTTTGCTCAAATTACTTATTAAACCTTTGTTCAAATTATACTTTTATATAACTTTTTAAACTTTCGCTTAAATTATTTTTTTATATAGTTTATTAAATTATTTTTATATAAGTTATTAAACCTTCACTTAAATTATTTTTTATATAATTTATTAACTTCTAGATTTTTTTTTTTATATAGCTTAACAATTATTACTTAAGTTATCTTATATATTAATATGCTTTCAAAACGAACTTTCAGACAAACTATTATAATTAAAAAAGAACTTGAAAAGAATCGTTAGATTTAATTATATAGTTAAATATCGATCAGTTCTATGAGTTTTATTAATTCCAATAGTTCGTCAATTTCTTTATCGTAACTTTAGTACAGTGATCGGAAGTAAATCACCGGAAATTTCCAGATCTACCGGGAATTTCATTTACGTATGATAATCTTTTTTTTAACGTACATACGTCTTTTTTCACTTGTGTTTTTTTTTTAACACACAATTTTAATTGTTTTTGATGATAAAAAAACCCTCCCGCCAAGAATTAAGCCTAGAACAACGAAGCCGTATTGCCGGCGCTTACCTGTGTGGTGTTAAACCACTTGACATTGCAAAAGTTTTTGATCTCCCGAAATCAACGGTGTATGACACTGTTAAGCGATATGAAAAGACAGGCTCAGAGCATCCGAACAAACGCCCTGGTCGCCCCGAAGCTCTCTCTGCGCGTGACAAACGCTCTTTAGTTCGTATTACAAAAAAAAATCGGAAGGAACCCTTGGCTGTCATCACTAACGAATTCAACGTCCAACATGATACGACGCTTACCACCAAAACTATTCGAAAGTACCTCCACAATTTAGGTTGGAGAAACTGTGTCGCCTGTCGAAAACCTCTTTTAGACAAAAGAAAAGCACTGGAGCGAAAAAAATGGTGCCGTGAACATTTAAAATGGGTAAATGAATGGCAAATGGTTGTTTTTACGGACGAGTCAAGGTTTTGTCTTCACAAAGCAGATGGTCGTGAAAGAACTTGGCGTCGAGTTAATGAAAAATATCATAAAGATTGTATAAATACGACTATGAAGTTTGGTGGTGGTTCTGTAATGTTTTGGGGCTGTTTTTGTTGGTGGGGCGTTGGACCGTTAGTAAGAATTAAGGGTAATATGAATTCGGATAGTTATGTTGATATTCTTGCAAAATATTTTATTCCTTGGGCAAATTCTTTAATGGAAAAACATCATGGTGAAATAAATTTAATTTTTCAACAAGATTTGGCTTCTATTCATACATCTACATATTCAGAATGATGGATGAATTCGCATAATTTTAATATATTAAATTGGGCACCGTATAGCCCTGATCTTAACCCGATTGAAAATCTTTGGGAACGTCTTGATTCTGCAGTTCGTAACAGAAAACCCATGCCTACAAAGTTAGAAGAATTAGTTAAAATTATAGAAGAGGAATGGTATAACTTATCAATTGAATATATTCGTTCACTTATCTGTAGTATGCCAAATCGAGTAAAGACAATATATAAAGCCCGAGGATGGTACTGTAAATATTAAATAACCCAGAGTTTTTTTTTTTTAGGAATGTAAATATAAATATTTTATTTTATTTTATATAATTATTTTGTAATTATATAAAATATAATAAAATAAAAATCGTACGTAAAATTTGGCCTCTTATGTGTTACCTATAAAATTTCCGGTGATTTACTTCCGATCACTGTAATAGCACATGAAAATAGATAACTATAGTGTTAATTAACTTTTTTGGGAAGGTAATATACAATAAATACAATTCAAGAATATTGGTTCTTATAGTTAATAGTGTGGCTTTAAACAAAACCAGTACGTATATGTAATATATATTAACATTAGTATGCATATAATACAGTATTTTTATATACATTTCTTTTTTATTACTATATAGAGAAATTTGGCCACTTGGCCAAATAATTTTTATTGGCCTGGCCAATTGAATTCAACTTTGGCCGCAAAATTTTGGCCAATTTGGCCAAATAATTATATATTGGCCGATGGCCAATTAAATTTTCTTTGGCCAATTAAATTGCCATCATCGATTATATTATATAATTAAATGCTTAACAGTAGTCTAAATTAGAGTTAGTATAGAGTAAGGTGGTAGTATTGTTTAGGCTAATTTGTTAATAATTGTAAACAAATAATATTATTGTATAATTTTATATAATGTAATAATTACTAGATTTTATTTTTTAAATATCTTTACTATATTTAAAAAGCAAAAAAGCAGAAATCTCGAATTTAAAGTTTTATTAGAAAAATTTGAAACCAATTTATAATTAATTTTAAATAGTTAATTAATAATAATTGATAATTATAATTAGTATTGTACTAACAATTAATTTAAATCAAATTAATAATAATTAGCATATATTAAACCTATTAAATTAATTATAATCAATAGTAAATATAGTTTTTTGGTTTCAAAATGCTCATTTTTAGGACTAGGATTTTATTTAGTTACTTCTTAGTAGTATTACATATATAAGATATAAATAGCCATATATACACTTTTGGTATATGATTTAAGTAGTTAGCATAAAGGTATTAATAATAAATATACAGTAGTTAATTTCTATTATAATTAAAAAATTTCATTGTATTTAATTATTAGTTGTAATAATAATTTTTTGAACTTTTAATTAATTATAATCAGATTATAAAATTTTTTAATATTATTATTAGGTTTTTTTTATAATTTAATGATCTTGCTTCTTTTTATTTAATAAGAAAAAGCCAATTATTGCTGATATGTACAAGTACAAAATGATTACTAAACTATTTCTATAAAAAGAAACTCTCCAGGTATTAGATACCCAAAGTGATCTGCTATAACAACATTTTATTTCAAATTAGAGCCTGTACTTGCTCAAACTTTTGTACAACCAAATATATATCAACTATTGCTAATACTGGCATTGTATACTATATCAAGATCTTTTTTTTTCTTTAAATTATTTCTTCTTCATAAAAGGTATGAAAAAAATGAAAAGTAAAAACAAACAAATAAAAAATAAATACAAAAGGGAAACATAAAAGGGGAAAAAACAAAAGAAAAAAATGACAAAAAAAAACAGAAGAGAAAGAAAAAACAAATTTAGATAATTGTATAATTGAAGTCTATACTATGTTCATAAAAATTATATAGTCTATCTAAGATCTTATTACTATATTTAAAGTAAAAAATATAAAGAAAAAAATACTATACTAAA
>QKWP01001070.1:64952-77595 GCA_003550325.1 Gigaspora rosea
AAAAAAAAAAAAAAAAACAAATTTAGATAATTGTATAATTGAAGTCTATACTATGTTCATAAAAATTATATAGTCTATCTAAGATCTTATTACTATATTTAAAGTAAAAAATATAAAGAAAAAAATACTATACTAAAAGCTCAAGATATACTAATCAAAATTTTTCTAAAAGACCATCCATAGATATCTGTTAGTCATTGCTATATATATAAACATATAGGTAGCTTTGTATATGTTGTAATCTTTTATGACTTCTCATGATTTTAGTTTCTATTTGGAGAATATCTAAAGTCATGTCCAATTATGTAATAATATGACCTCCAAACTGTAAGCTAGCTTTTAATAATACTAATAATAGCCAATCAAATTGTATTAATAGTATAATAAATATAATGTAAAAGTATATATATATGCCTCATGCTAGGCCTCCTTATGGGCCAGAGATATCCTAAAGGTAGTACCACTAGGGCCAGGCTTGGGCATTAAGGGTAGGGGGTATGTCGATCATTTTTCATATGATCTTAGAGTCACAACGTGATTTTTACAAAAAATAGAAATATGCTACTAATAAAACTTTTTACTATTACAATTAATCTTTATTAAATTTTTGTAGTAAATAGTTTAGATTATGTTTTTTATAGTAGTAAAAATTTTAACAAATAAGGGTGTGGCGACTTAGGGAAGTTGGTAAGTTGTCACCCCCAAGTGGCAGGTCTTGAGTTCAAATCCCACTGGCGACGCTTTTGAAAAAATAGACCTGTGTTCCGGTAACTGTTTCTTGTCGATCGGTTGGATACATCACCTGTAGTCCTTGGTTACCATCTTGAATGGGAGCTTTCGAGTGAAGTTGTGTCTCGTTACACAGACAAATCCAAGGAATCGGAGAAACAGAAACCCATTTGGCAAGTCCCGAGTAAGGAGATAGCTCTGATCTTTGACGGTGCTACCAAGAATTGGAATTTGGACCGAAACCGGAGAACCGGACGTTGTCCTTGGGGACAAGGTCTACCAACCTGGCCGCCGGAGTCGCACCGGAGGAAAAGGACCCATGTTGAGGAATTGGGGACCAAGGGGAGAAAAACCATAATGGCACCTAATGCCGGGTAGATCAACCCTTCCGGGCCAACTGGATTGGAAGTCTGGGATATACCGGTGAAGGACCGGAGGAAAATGATGGTGGGTGCCAGGGTTGGAGTGAACCTTACAAGGGCAGTAGTAGGTAATGGTAGCAGTTGCAGGGTAACCCCTTGACTGCAAGTTGTTTGCCTCGGTGAATGCGTAAGTTACCGAAAGTGTAGGTGAATACCTGTGGGGGACAGGTATCACTCTACCAGATTTACTACAGGGGCAAATGCCCTCCAATAGGTGTTTGGCTAAAGCCTCAGAGTACTTTCACAGCGAATTACTCGTGAAAGGGTATATTGAGAGGAACATTGAACATGGGTAGAAGCCAGAGAGTTTAAATAGGCAATCCCCTAGCTGGGTTGCAGGTATGGCATCTAGTGTAGAACCTTCGGGCGGACTACTTAAATTAGACAACCAAAAGTTGTACGTGTGGCTAGTTGTACTCTCGTTATACAAATGTAATATGTGGCACAGTCATATTGACCGGGCCAACCCGTTTGGAACAATAAAGTGCTAGGGTACCTAAGTGGTCACCTTAATATTAAAAAAAAAAAAAAAATTTAACAAATTTAATATTTAAAAAAAATATACTTGTATATATTGTAAAGTTTCCGGGGAGCCTCTAAATTTTCTGGGGTTACACAAGATTATTAATTAAATATTATATGATCATCATATGATAAAATAATATTTAACCTTTAAATATATGTATTTCGATAAATATTTACCCAATTTTGATGATTTTACTACCATTAGAATCAGAAAAACCTATTCTACAAATTTTAATTAATTTTTAAAAACAGTTTACATAATAAAATATTTTTTAATATTCATAAGAAAAAATAGTGACACAAAAATCATATGAAAAATGATCGACATACCCCCTATCCTTAAATTATAAGTCCTAGGACAGAGTAGGGCTAAAAATTACAGGCCCTTTATTATATGAGTAGGGCTTGAGTACCAGCACTACATAGCCCATATACCTATAGAGTAGCCCATTATATATGTATATAACTATTCATTAATTAAAACTTATATTGATCAATAATCATTTTTTTTGATATACAGTCAGATTTTCCTAAGTGCACCCTCTCTAAGTGCATACCCTTCTTAAGTGCACATCTTAGCCCAGTCCCAAGCTTTGGACTTAATAATAAGTGCACACTCTAACCTTTGCACATGTGGTTTCGGACTTATATATGCACCTCCATAAATGCATGCATGTGATTTTTGACCAATTAAAATACTGGATGACCACATGATTAGATATTTATTTTAAAATTTTTCTTGAACTTCATTCATAATGACACATGATTAAATGATTCCCATATCTTTGAGGTTACAAGTAATTCTGTTTTCCACTCTGATTAGGCCCAATTAAATTCTAACAGCAGCTAAAGGCAGTTGGAAATTGAAAATCAACAATTATAGGTTCATTTGTTCAATAAATAAGGTAATCGATAATTGTTCAATCAATTTTATAGGCAAGTATTTAAAAAAAAGAGGCAATTCAATTTTTAATAATTCTTTTATTTCAACAACAAAACTATGGATAATACAAATATCACCTAGTTTTGGCATTCCTGAATACAAGTATTATCAATCATGTGCATTGGTTTTTCCTTCTATTTGGCTATACATTTTTTTATATATTTCTATAAATGCACACCCTCTATAAGTGCATACTCAGCCTAGTTCTAATGGCATACACTTAGGGAGGACGAACTGTATACACAATATGAATAGGTTCGACAGGCTTAATAATTTTTTTATATTTTTTTTATTATTATAGCTAATTTAAAACTGGTTCCAATCTAAATAAATCCAGATTATTTTTATAATTAAATTTGAATTAATTTGAATTACTAATTTGAATTAAAATTTGAATTAAATTTAAATTATAATTGAATTTGTTGAAGCAATCTGAATTCAATTCTGAATAACCTTTTCAAAATAGAATTGAAATACTAGATCTAGCTCCACCCAGCCCATGTGAAGGCCTACTTATGTATATATTTTGGGCAGATTTTTTTTCTAAGTTCTAAAGAAACAACTATTTTTTTATACATATTGCAAATTTTTTTTAATAAAAAAATTTAGACACACAAGGTTTTTTTATTTTATTTTTTTTTTTTTTGAAATACTTTTTTTATTTTTTTATAAGAAAAATACCAGTTAAAACTTTTAACACTAAATTTTTTTTTAAAAAAAATTTTTTCAAATTTTACAAGTACTACCTAGTTATAAAAACTTTGATCTGCCATATTTTTTTTTAAAAAAAAAAAATTTTATTAAAGTGTTTACTTTTTTTTTAATATCATCCTAGCAAAAATTCCCTTTATAATTATAAATATGAATATGGATTTATTTGTTTTTACACCTATAGATATGAATACAACAGGACCCCAGCTATTTCTCATATAGGTCATAACTAGATTTTGGCTAATTTTGACCTAATTTGCTAAAAATGACAAACCTATATTTACTTAAATAACTTCTGAACTAGTAATCAGAATTGAATGAACTTTTTTCATTAGATGCACCTTACTGAGATCTTCATTTTAAAAAAAAAGTTCATTCAAATTGGACTACTAGATGCCAAGATAATTGCCAAAAACTGGTTTTTTGCTTCTCAAATTTTAGGAGTTTTTGCTGAAATGCACAATGTATAACCTCTGTACTATATGTCTAAGGTCCTACTAGCAATTTTAATACAATAAAAGAATATGCAAAAGAGAAATTAAATCTTGATAAAAGTGTAAAAGAACTAAAATATAAAGAAGTCACTAATATTAAATATAAAGTTTGTGGATTTCTTGATACTTTTTAATTAGAAATCCTAAACAATCATTGGATATTCAAAAATTAATCTTTTTTTTGGAACAGCAGAAGTATAAGACTAGTATAAGATCAAACATTATAGTATTCCATATAGTTCTTTTATAGATTTAGTTTTTATAAATTAAAATCAAATTGGGAAGCTTAAAAAATATAGATAGTTAACCTTTATAGACTCTATATATAAAACAAATAGATATAATTATTATTTGTTTACTTTGTATATTCATAATAGATATGAGTACTGGGATATCAGTGCTCACTTTTTTGTTAGCAAGGAGGATAGTATTACCATTATAGAGGCTTTACAAAAAATTTAACAATTTGTATACTACTAGAAATCTAGGCATATTCTTCAGGATCAAAGAAGTATAGAAAATGTAGCATTAAAATAGTTTTTCCAGACTCAAAAATAGTAAACAAGAATATAATGTAATATATTGTACTGTGCACTTTGTATGAAATTGGATAAAAAAATATATAATCATAAAAATAATCCAAAACATGTATAAAAGAACTAAAATTGGTTGTGAAGCTTTAATTTAACAAGCAATTAATAAATATTTAGTTTCTGCTATCTAATAATATATTTTAAGAAATTATACAAAAATTCTTATCAATGGGCACTTTGGGCACAAACATATTCTTTCTTGCTGTTGCAAGTAACCTCTACAATTCTTTAAAATTATTATTCTAAATTTAAGCAAACAACCTCTCAAATATATGGCTTAATTGGTGTGTATTTCAAAGATTATATTCTATATTTTTAAAAGAAAGTTGCTTGCACATGTTTATTTTTCTGGCAACTTTAGGTTGTGTTTTTTTTTAGAATTTTTTTTTTAGAATTTTTTTTTAAAAAATACTTCAGTAATTTGGTATCTGGTATTGAATGTATAAACATGTAGGCTACAAGAAATAGCATAAAGTAAATCAGAAAGACAATATTTTATAAAATATAATAAGTGGATTCCTTTTAGTATTAGTTTGAATATGAATATTCAGGAGTTGCATGCACTTAAAAATGCAATTAAAAAATAGACAAAAATTTTATTAAAGGCTGCTCAATTATAAGCCCGCTTAATAGTAGACATATAGTTTTTTGAAAGATTAGAAAGATAGTAAAGTGCTAATAGAATATTGTATATAGGTAGTGCTAAAAAAAAACTGGACTTCAGGCTTTTATGCTTATAATACAAACTTCTTAAAAAATTAAATCCAGTAAATTATAAGCTTCAAAATCTGATTTTTTTCTTAGTGTTACTAATCTGTTTCATAACTTTTTATATATTATTTATTTTATCTGTTATTTAATTTATTTAAATTATTTATAGTATAATTTACAAGTATCAATATTTCTTTGACTATGAAAACTATATATTAGTAGCTTTAAATAAATAGATACAAAGTAAGTAAATTTTGTTGTATAATAATTATGTTATCATACAAACTCTTACAATTATAGATTTTTTTCTTAATATTTTTTGTTGAAACTTTTTAGGTCTCTCTGTATTGCTTTCTAAATTTAATTATTCAAAAACAAACTCAATGCCTAGCATAAATTTACAAAGCTTTTCCAAAGTATTTTTCAAAAAGTTTTCGCAGTTCTTGTTCTTTCAGGACCCCAGATATCTAGTACAGAGGTCATATATTTTGCATTTTAGCAAAAACCTCTGAAATTTGAGAAGCAAAAAAACAGTTTTTGACAATTATCTTGGTATTCAATAGTCCAATTTGAATAAACTTTTTTTAAAAATAAAGCTCTCAGTAAGGCACATCAACAAAAAAAATTTATTCAATTCTGATTACTAGATCAGAACTTATTTAAATAAATTTAGTTTTGTTATTTTTAACAAATTAGATCAAAATTGGCCAAAAATCTAGTTATGACCTATATGAGAGATGTTCAGGGTTCTGTTCTCTCTATTTGTTTATATATTAGGCCTGTTAGGGGCTTTTTACACAAAAAAAAAAGAAAGCAATATGTATAATATAAGTACAATAGTTCTTATAATTATGATTATATTGATATTGGATTATATAATAATAAAAAATAATTCATATATTGCATATGCGATGTTGTTGCATTTGCCACAAACTATAAAATCAGATATAACATAAAATTAAAACAATTAAAATAACCTATTTTTCATTGCTTAGGGTTAGAATAAGGTATAGATTGTGTATATGGGCGAGAGGAAGGTTTTATAATAAAATTTTGCAAAAAATTTTTTTTGTTAGAATCCTAAAAGTAGTTTTATATACTCAATTTTAAGTTATAGACAATTTTTGACAAAATGAATATTTGTTTTGAATTTTTTAATCATGTAACATTACATCTGATCTTGAAATGTGATTGGAAAAGCAAAATATAAGATGCATCGCATGAGGTGATGAATAAATTTACTCTAATAATAAATATTACAAAATTTGTTTTGTTAGAACAAATAATTGGTCAAAATGTACTATATAGCAGTACATGTTAGCTAACTATTTGCTCTAACAAAACAAATTTTATGATATTAATTATTGCATAACCAATATCTTATAATTATTAGGAATATTTAATTACTATTTATTTGTTGTATAAGTTAAGGATCGTATGCAATTAAAGAAGCTAGCTTAAGATATTATAGCAAATGAATATTTGGTAAATTTATTTTAAGCTAAAATAAACAATTGAAATATATAATACATTTTCTATCTAATGATCTTTAGAAGAATGAACAAATAGAAATAATACTATATTGACTTAAAACTATATCTTATAATAATATGACCAAGCAAGTTCCTTTTAGCAAATTAATAATATTTAAACAATATAATTTACCAACAAAATAATATATACAGTTGCCTCTCTCTAATCCGGCCTTCTATATACTGAACTTTTGATAATCCAAACTAAAACTTTCAGAACAAATATTTTATATATATTTTCTTTAGATATATCGAATTAATATAATAAATTTGCTATTCTGAATCTAAACTTAAGTTAATCAGTATATATAATCTTTTATTTAATAAGGGAAAATAAATTTGTCGCACCCCCTGTTTCGACCAATCAAATCACACGATTTTATAAGAAAAAATTTTATTTTTTAAAAATTTAAAATTTTACTTAATAAAGTGTAAAAAATAGCACATCATATAACGTAAAATTTTATACTGAACAACTTTTTCTAAGTCGTAAAGATAGATTGTCTTAGTAAAAAAACGTTTTATAAGAAAAATCAAAATTTTCCAAAGTTAGCACATATAACCCATTTTTTTTACTAAAACAATCTACCTTTTTAACTTAGAAAAAGTTGTTTAGCATAAATTTTACATGTAATACTTAAACATAAATATAGATTATATTTGTAATAAAAAGTTTTATATGTACTAACTTTTGAAATTTTTGATTTTTCTTATAAAACGTTATTTTTTTACTAAGACAATCTATCTTTATGACTTAGAAAAAGTTGTTCAGAATAAAATTTTACATTATATGCTTTGATATCACTTATTTATTTTTACATTTTACTAGTAAAATTTTTAATTTTTAAAACTTAAAATTTTTTGTCTACAAAATTGTGCGATTTGATTGGTCAGAATTAGGGGTGCGACATGTCGCGGGTGCAACAAATTTCTATTCCCATTTAATAAATAAATTTATAAATTACAAAAAAATTTATTCTATAATTAATTAAACTAGTGTTCTGACCTGGATCAAATAATAGTGACCTAACAGATCAGATATTTAACCCGGATCATAATCTGGATCAGATAATAGTAATCTGATGGGTCAGATATTCAACCTGGGCCATGATCTGAGTTAGATAATAGTGATCTGACAGGTCAGATTTTTAACCTAGGGCCAGCATTGGAAATCTTATGTTCATATGTTCTCATGAGAACATCACTTTTAATCTGAGAACATTTACAAAATTTAAGATGTTCTCTATTAAATTTTTTTTGAGAACATTAAGTTTGAAAAATATGTTCTCTATGTAAATATATAAAATAATAAAAAATTATTTTTATTAATAGTAGTTTAAAATGATTAATCTCATAAATATTTAATTATTAGTTAGTTGAATAGAGAACAATTTAGTTGTTCTTGAATTATAAAAAATTTTAGATAATAAATAGATATGGGTATTATAGCGCACTACCAATTATGGTGCACTGCTAAAATTTTATTATCCACTAATCGTAATCACGTGATTTTAGTACCAATCGATTTATCTCAGTAAGACGAATCGATTGGTACCAAAATCATTGAATTCTGATTAGTATATCACAAGATATTACAATTAAAGTAATATTTAAAATTATTATAGGTATTATAGCAATAGAAATATTGTAGTGTACAGCAACATTTTGTGAACCATCAATCAGAATTATATGATTTTGGTACCATTCGATTCATCTCGTTGAGACAAATCAAATAGTACCAAAATCATGTGTTTCTAACTGATACTTTTCGATATATCATAATTTAACCAAAATAAGCTGCACAAGACAAATTTTAAAATTAATATAAAATTTTGAATAACTTCTGATGGACCAGTCCAATTTTTATGATTTTACCACCAAAATGACTGCCTTGAAGAGACGATTCCAACAAGCTCAAAATCACTAAAATTTGATTACAGGATCACGGGATCGTTAAAATTTTATTATTATTTTGATAAAATATATTAGTTTAACTAATCTAATTTTCATCAAAAACAAGACAAAAACTTAGCGATCCTGTGATCCAATAATTGGATTTTAGTGATTTTGGGTTTGTTGGAATTACCTCTTTGAGGTGGTCATTTTGGTGCTAAAATTATAAAAATCGGACTGGTCCATCAGAAGTTATTCATGATTTCATATTAATTTTAAAATTTGTCTTGCACAGCTTATTCTAGTTAAATTATGATATATCAAGAAGATCACATGATTTTGGTACCATTCGATTCGTCTAAATGAGCTGAATAGAATGGTAACAAAATCATTCGATTCTGATCAATAGATCTCAATAGATCATGAAAAATAGTATGTGTGCTATAATTAGTATATATGTTATAATTTATCTTTTTTAAGTTGCATATTATAATTGATGATATCTTATGATCTAGAGATTAAAATTAAATGATTTTGGTACCATTCGATTTGTCTTGATGAGATGAATCGAATGGTACCAAAATCACTCAATTCTGATTGATATATCAAGTATTATTAGCTAAAATACTTAACTGCACCATAATACCTATGTCTATCTTATAGTTTATTGGGTTATCTATTTCTAGTTTGGTGCAATATAGCCCTTATTATGTAACCTTTTGATATATGTATAATATCTTAAATTTCAAAGAGCTAAACTTACTATGATGATAATTTTTATAAGAAAATTACTTAACAAATCTTTAGTTCTTATGATTTTAAACTTTAGTACTATATCTTAAAATTTTATAGTGAGTAATTTTTTGAATCTATAAATTCACTTGAGTAAAAAGAAATAGTATATTATATTTACTTATTTATTTAAACATTTGAGAGATGTTAATAGCTTAAATACATAAACTGAGCCAAGCCAATAACATCTTCAACAATATACAAAAAACTAAAATATTAATTTTAAAAAAAATATACATATGAAGTTATCATCTTATTATTATAAATAACTTAGCTTTATTTATATAGTTTGTTAAATAAATTATATTTTTATTAATAATTTTTAAATATATTAATTAAAAATAAAAATTAAAAAATAACTAAAAGTATAAAAGTATAAGTGTGAGAATGAGAATGAGAGAAAGAAAATAAGAGTAAAAAAAGAGTAAGAAAGAGTGAAAAAGAGTAAAAAAGAATGAAAGAAAGAGAAAAAGAGAGAGAAAGAGAAAAAAAGAAAAAGAAAGAGAGAAAGAAAGAGAGAAAAAGAGAGAGAAAAAGAGAGAGAGAGAGAAAGAGAGAAAAAAATTTTTTTCTAATTAAGAATATAAAAAAATTTTTGAGAACATTAAATTAAATAAACATGTTATTATAAGAACATAAATTTCAAAACAGATTTCCAACACTGCCTAGGCCATAACCTGAATCAGATAATAGTTATTTGGCGAGTACCGTAAATTTCGGTGCAAGGACCCAAGTATTTTACATTCTATGTAACAACAAACTTTGATTTATACCCGGGTATATTGGGCGGAACAGGGTATATTACATGGGGGTATCTTGTAAAGAGCGTATATTAGCCCATAAGTAAAAAAAATTATTATTAGTAAATCGACCTTTGATTTGTACTCGTGTCTCTTACAAACTACCGCAACAAATAGCCTTGTAATATACCCGGTACAAATCAAGAGGGTACAAATCAAGAGGGTACTGATCAAGGGGGTACCTTGCACCGAAATTTACGGTAATAAATGCAAAAATTAGAAAAAATAGAGTAAAATAATTTTTTTAAATTTTTTTTACATTTTATACAATATAATGTAAGTATTTCTAATTTGACGCAGTTAATCTTGCCTAATAGCAAGTCTTTATAAAATTAATATAAAAACAAACAAGTTTTTACTAAATATGATATAATTCGATCTAAATCAGTCATATATCAAAAAAAAAGAATTTTTTTAATCAAAAAAAAAATTCTTATTCTAGTTACAAAGTTCTTCCAAAAACTGCGATTATCAGAAGATCGCCCTAATTTGACGCACTCAATAAAAGGAAGTAATTTTTACATTTTATCTTTCTCAAGTCGTTTTAACTCTTTTGTATGTTGTTTTTCGGCCCTAATACATTCCATTTCTTCCTTTTTTTGCCTTCGTGCTTCCTGCCTTTGCATTTTTTCGGCTTCACGTGCCATACGCTTTTCGAGGGCAATTTCTTTTTTACGTTTTTTCTCGCTAGCCACCTTTTCTGCCTCCTCCTCAGCTTCCCTCAATTGTTGCAGTGAACTTTTATTTGTTAAAAGCTGGGAGAAAGGCATAGTTTTTCTCTTTTTTCTTGGTGGCGGTTGGGAGTTAGATTGCTCCTTATCAACCTCAGAGTTTTCGGCTTGTGATTGATTGCACAAGGGATATTTAAGTATGAGTCGCAAAGGACTTGTACCAGGGTTTTTAAGAGTTTCAATCTCTTCTTCCAACTGTTCAACTCTTTCATTTAGTAACTTAATCTCTGACATTAGTTCTTTTTTCGTAGGGTTATCTTTAGTTTACTTTGAAGTTCGTGAAGATGAAGGCGATTGTGATGAAAACGACGATTGCAAAGACGATTGTAAAGAAGACGACGATTGTAAAGGTGAAGACGATGATTGTGAAGAAGACAATAGTAAAGACGAAGATAAGAAAGATTGCTGATCAAGAAGTTGTGAAGGGTTAGTATATTCTGTTGCCAATGAAGGATCTAGACGGTCAGGACCAATTGCACTAGGATTGAATGGCCAAATTCCGGTAGACTTAAAGGCATTATATATTGCCATGGGCGTATATGTTGTAATATAGGGTGGTCCTAATAATTGAGCGAACGTATGCTTTGTCACAAGTTTACCATCATTGTTAGTTCGAAACTTTTCACACTCTCTATCATATGCTTTTTTTAATGCAGCAAATGGTAATTCAGCTGGCTGCAAAATATAAGTGGTATGAGACGGAAGGGTATAAAGGAGAATATTATGCTCATGACAATAATTAATGCTCGTGTAATTAACGTGGCTCTTGTGACCGTTTAGGATTAACAAAACAGGACGTAGAGGTGGTATTGAGCTAACGAAGTGCTCAATGTATTTTTGGAATAGGCTTTTCCGCATGTATCCCGTTTCAGTGAATCCCATGACGGAACCAGCAGGAGCGCCATTCAAAAGACCCGGGATCAATCTCTTTCCTTTAAAAATGAACAATGGTGGGATGTACGTCCCGGCGGCTGAAATGGTTGGGCATAAAGAAATATGCTCATGAGAGTTGCTATTTGAAACTCGATGAACTTGGCGTGCTCCCTTTTTGGCTATAACTTTTTGAAGTCTGGGCTCAATGACGAACCCAGTTTCATACTAAAAAAAAATTAAAATAAAAAAAATAAAAATAAAAAACAAAATAAAAAATAAAAAAAAAAGGCACCATGTTCCAAATTTGGCCTGCGGTAAGCGAATATTCATGGATAATTTTTCCAAGTTTATTAAAGTGGTCATTAATAATAATAGGGTTCACTTTTTGTGTGCGAGCTTCATTTAGGGCCTGCGGAACACGAAACGAAAGTTCAGGGTGATCCTTCATGAAGCATCGCCACCATTTTTGCCCCGGCCCATTACCATTAAAAGGATGAGGTCGTCCATCGTGACGAACAATATCTATCACGCACTGGTTTACACCAGATTTTGTCAACCCAAAACTGAGCTTTTGCATGTTTAAACAATAACCAACAAGCTGTTCTTCTTCATAGGTTGACAAAATCGTAGCACGACCGGGGCGAGCGGGAGGACCATCGTTTTTGATAGCATGCCTAAGGGTAGCCTCTGAAAGACCGTAGTCTTGCGCAATACTTCTAACACTTGGAATTTTAGAATCGTTTGGGGTGTCTTTAATTGCCTTAAGGGCATTACTAATAGCGTTATGTCGGGTATTATAATTGCTGTATTTAGTCATTGCTTTAAAATTTTTAAATGTAATAAATTGTTGTCTTTGGTTTAACTGTTAGGTGTAAAAGTTTTATTTAAAGAGAC
>QKWP01001070.1:79637-98031 GCA_003550325.1 Gigaspora rosea
GACTACTTAAATTAGACAACCAAAAGTTGTACGTGTGGCTAGTTGTACTCTCATTCAATGTAACTCAATTGTGGGTGCGCCCAAAGAGGCGCCCTTGATCCACAGGCTTGATTAAATAAACTCTCACCCAAAGCGGGAACTTTAACACAAAAAAAAAAAAAAAAAAGAAATATTCAGATTCAGAGTATATTGGTTTTGAACTTTATTTCAAAAAATTTTAGTAATGGCTTAAATTATTCTGTTCAACAACTACTTGCTAATATAGCTTGTAGTATTGAGAAAAAAAAATGAAAAAATAAAGCTGTACCAGGGTTAATATCTTTTGACTGCAATTGTTTGTTTTATTTTTAGTATTTATTACCATATTATTATATTTCTATAAGCATATATATAGCACTACAAAATTATTAATAGCTAATACTTGAAAAAACTTTCAACAAATATTTGAAGAGAATGGTTTTGATATTTATATGTATTATAAAGTAGTTAAAGTAAACACATCAAAAAAGAACAAAGCTAAGAGAGCATCAAAACATGATAGTTGGTAGTAAATGAGCTTATAAAAAAAACTCAAAATATTTATTGGAAATCAAAGAAAGAGGTGATAAGAAGCAAATTGGTGCATTTATCAAAAACTTGAAGTCCTGTTTAGAGCCTATTTTATATACTGTATTTGTACATAATAACACTTTTTTCTGCACACTATTTTGGATTTCTATGTGTTATTTTGAAATATGTATGTACTTTATTTTGAATCAAAATATGATTTTTTAAAATTCTGTATGGGCCAGTGCAAAAAGATTTGTACCTCAAATAGCTCTGATTAAAATATTTTTTGTACAAATTAATTTTTAATTTTTTTAATTTAATATACTTATTAGATTACCAGATTGATAAAAATAATTTTTTTTTGATTATTTTATTGATAAAATAAAAAAATTTATTAATAGTAACTTTTTTTTTTACTATATAATTTACTATAGTAATTTATATATACGCGTATATAGTAAAAAAAATCAAATTACCCCACTTTAAAGCTTAATTTCTTCGCAACCAGTGATCCAATTTTGCTCAAATTTTAACCATATCTTTATCATATGCACATTAATGCACTTGCGAAGTATCAGCTCATAGAACTGCATATTGGTTGCGAAATTATTTAAAATATCTTTTTTTTTAAAAAAAATTTTTTTGGTTTTTTTTTCAAATACAGTAAATTGTACATGCTTAATTATTAAAATAAAACAATGTTAAAACAATAAAAATATTATAATAAGTTAGATTAAAACCTATTTTATTTAATACTAAAAAATTTTTAATAATTAATTAAGAAAAAAAATTTTTTTGAGGTACAAATCTTTTTGCACCAGCCCATACCAGTATTTAAAATATAATTACAAATTAGCAAAGCAGTTCAAATATTAATAAAAAGAATATTACATCTTGTATTGTTAGTAGAGTTGCTGACAAAACATGGATCTTTGGACTGTGCCAGTTATAACTAGCTATAACTGATTAATTAAAAATGCAGCAAATCAAAACATGCATCATTTGATTTCTATATCTAATTAGAATTAAGATTTTGTAGATGAACACAAAACTTAAATATAAACCATTTTATATATTTTGTACTAGAAATAGAAATTAGCTATATAATTTAGTTGATTAAATCGACTAAACAAAGTAATTTAAATTTTTTAGTTAATAAATTGATTTCTATTCCTACTTGAGACTATATTCCTAGTAAAAATAATATTTTTTTTGTCATTGATTTTAGCATTTGCATTTTAAATCTTCTATTATATTTAAAAAAAAAAAATGTATATTATTTTAGGATGTGCATGGGCACTATTTTGAACAAAATAGCCAAATATTTTGAAAAGTCAAAATTTGAATTAATACTCTAGCTTGCTATTATGCGCAAATACAATAATGCAAGTACAGTATAATGCAATTATAGATATATATAAGTAATATGAAAACTTTATTATAAAAATGTAAATAAGTAGTTTTTTTTAAAGCCATCAAATATAGAACTATACAAATTAAATGAAAAGATCTATATTGGCATAAGCATATAAAATTATAACATCAATTTTTTTTATAGCCAGAGATTTAAACTTTATATTTTTTGTACCAAACCCATATTTATTCATATTAATTTTATTTAAAATAAATTATTTATGACCATTTTATATATATTAATATATTGGTAAGTATAAGGGCACTGACATTTATTACCTAATATCCATTTACTATAGGAGCTTACCTCTACCCCAGGTAAGATCTATAAATAGAATTTTAGCCAATCAAATTTAACTAAAATAAGATTTTTCTTGACCCCCACCCTTTAAAATATTATCTAATAAATGTCAGCACCCTAATTAGTTATTTAAAATAAGCATTTATTATATCTCTTTTTATTTGTGTAATTTTTAATTTTATTAAATTTCTTTCATTAGTATTAAATAATATTCAAAAACTATATTATAATTGAAAATTGTATAATTATTAAAGCTTTTGTTAGAAGAAAGTAAAAAATAATATATCTAAAATTAGAGATGATTAAAAATAACTAGAATATAATATTAAATTTTATTTAATTGATAATAATAATATGCAATAATGTTTTCTTATTCTTATAAATCATTAAAATAGATAAGAATAGTTGTTGATTCTTTAAATATTCAAGTATAAAGCTTTACCATTCTAATATAATTTAATTAATAGGTATAATAGCTATTTTATAATTGTTTTATCTAGATAAGCTATTCAAATTTATGATATTAATTGATTTGTTGTATTAGTATTTTGGTTAGTAAAACAAGAATCAATTTCAATTTATTAAAATAAGTTATTTATTTATTTTTTTTTTTTAAAGTGAGGCCTTGTTTATATCTTTATTGGGTAATTTATATAAGTAATTACATATAATATATAAAAACTTAAATTGTACAAGGACAAATACATATAAATTATATGCAAGAATAGAAGCTCAGACTAATTTATCTGCGACCTAAACCTACTAGAGTGGTCAAGACTCACCTAGATTTGAAATAAGTTATTTATGATTTTAGCATTTTAAACTGATTTTATATTTTATTTCTATATGGAATATTATATTGCACAACTTAGGGGCATGCCATTTATTATGTAATTTTTACCATAGATACATGGTCAGAGATAGTGATCACATCTATATCAGATATATTATATTAATTAATAAAAATTAGATAAAATGATCACACTATACATGGGTAGAGGTGGCTACTAAGTAAAAATATTATATAATAAATGGCACACCCCTTATCAATTTTATTTTTTATTTTTTTTTTAAGGTAAGATCATGCCTTGAAAACTTTTTTATTAAGTATATGTTTGTATATATTATGTGATACAATATTATATAGTATTATCTTTAAGTACTATAGACCCAGACATTTTTGACTATCTGAGTTATTCAATTTTATTAATCTTTTTAGTCATTAATATTATTAAAAAAAACAAATCTACACCTTAATATTTAAAAAAAAACAAATCTATCAATATTATTATATATTAAAAAAAATTAACTAGTAATATTAATATTGTATTTAAATAAAAATTTATTTTATTATAAATCTATTTTATAATTTTATGAAAATCAAAGGAATAAACAATTTTTTTTTTAAATGAAATTTTTATAATAAATAACTTTTTTATATATATAAAAAATTTTTTATAAATTTGAATTAAATATCTTGGCAATTGTCTGAATAAATTGAACCAGTTATTTTAATTCTGTGACTTGTAGAATTATAATAAAAAAAAGTTTGTTAAATTTACTTAATTAAAATATTTTTTTCAAAGTTGCAAAGTTAAAATAGTATTAAATAAAAATATAAAAATTTTGTACAAAGATATTTTAGCAACTATCTATACAAATTTGATAAAAGTTTTATTTAAATTCTACAAATATAGAATTAAAATAAAAAAAGCTGTTAAATTTGCTTAGCTAGTTGTCAAAATATCTTCAAAGCTTTGCAAAAACATAAAGTGCTTATTAGACAGAAGCAGTAATAAAAATTTGAATGAAGATATCTTGGCAACTACCTGAACAATTCAATTAACTTTTTTTTATTGTAATTATGTTAATTTGTAAATAAAATAAAAAAAAATTTCATCAAATTTGCTTAGATAATTGTTATTCAAATTTTTGAAAAAATTAAACTACTTGTTAAATAAAAGCAGTAATATAACAGGACCCTAGACATCTAGTATAGAGGTCATACTTGTTTTTTTTAGCAAAATCCCCTGAAATTTGAGAAGCAAAAAGCGTTTTTGTCAATTATCTTGGCATTCAGTAAACCAATTTGAACAAAATGAAGCTCTCAGTGAGGTGCATCTAACAAAAAAAGTTCATTCAATTCTGATCACTATATTAAAAGTTATTTAAACAAATATATTTTGTCATTTTTAGCAAATTGTGCCAAAATTGGCCAAAATCCAGTTATAACCTATAAGAGATGTTTGAGGTCCTAATATAACAACTATCTAAGCAAATTTAATTAACTTTTTTTATTTTTAATTTTGAAATCTGTAGAATTAAAATAAAAAAAGTTTATTGAATTTGCTTAGATAGTTGTCAAAATATTTTTCATTCAAAGTTTTGCAAAAAATTAAAATACCTATTAAATAAAGGAATTATTTATATATACATATAAATACAATGTACCCATATTTATATCTATCTATATTTATTGTATAGTATTAATTGTATAATACTTTATATAATAAAAAAATTACTACATATTACCTGCATCACTTGTAATCTATAATGCATAAACCAAAATAAATAAAACAAATAGTTTGTATTAAATAAAAATTAAATCTCTTTAATATTAGGGTAAAAGTAAAGATTAAAGATTAGAATAGGACTTTAAATATAGTAAAATTTAGCAAGAAATTTTTTTTTGTATAAAAAAAGTAGTTTCATAGACAAAATTTTAGGTTAGAAGCAATTTAGCAATTTTTTAAAAAATTCTTTGTTTTTGTTATACAAAAATTGATCTACATATTACACCTGATAGGACTCTGAAATATACATAGGTTTTTTTTTGCAGATTTTTTTTATTTATAGTAATTTTTTGCTTATTTTTGAAGTTTTTTTGCAGACCTTTCCTTTTTTAGTAACCCTATAATTAACCTGACCTATCTATGTATATTTCGGGGTCCTCACCTGATCCTAAATTTTAATTGACAAATTGATTACTAGTGATGATGATAAATAGCAAACTCTCTATAATAAATATATTTATTGTCAGGAATGATGCTAAAATTGGATAATGCTGAAATCCACGTGATCTCCTTATGCAACAGATTTTCTAAAATTTTTAAAAATCGTATAAACAATCGATCTACACTACATAATTAAAACAAATGAATGCTATAACAGTATAGCTGGTTCAATATATGCCTATATGTTGCATAAATCGCATTAGGGAAGTGACAAAAATCAGGTGATTTTTTAGGGGAGGAGAGGGTAAAAAAAGTTGAAATTATATATAAGAACCTGACTATATATATATTAAAGAAGAGGGAGGTGTAGGTCTCTGATAACAAATAATCAGGTGATTAATAATACTGCCCTTATTGATATCTATATACAAAAGACCTTCTAACTATATCAAAAAGGTGACTCTAACCAACTCTAACCCTAACAAACTCTAACTTTAACCACAAACTATACTAAATTTAACTAATTTTTTTTTTGTTAGTGGTTTTATAGATGCTTTTTGCTTCATAGTTAGGGTTAGGATTAGGGTCGCCTTTTTAATACAGTTAGAAGGTCTTTTGTATATAGGTATCAAGAATACAATTTATGTAGCATATAGGCATACCGACTGGTTATAGCATTTGAATTGTTTTGATTATATAGATAGATTGATTTTTTATACGATTTTTCAGAAATTGTAGAAGATCCAATGATATGTAGATTATATGAATTTCAGCATCATTCGATTTTAGCATCATCTGATTTCAGTATCATTCTTGACATTATTATGTAGCTTTTATAAAAAATTATGCCAATCAGATTTTAAGCTCGAGTATAATATTACACAATCAAACCAAAATAATTTTACTATACATCTTGCTCATCCTAACTCTAACCCTAACCCTAACTCTATCTTTAACTCTAAATTTAAATGAACTTTCTAATCCTAATCTAAATATAAATGAACTTTAACAATTTTGTATATTTCTGATAACATGCATAACCTGTTACAGATTTAGAAACATGCATATGTTTAACTAATTTAACTCTAATAGCTATTAGGAGATAAGTTTCTGATTTACTTAAATAAAGGTCTCTTTAGCACTATACTAGGACCCTGAAGAACTCTGATACAACTCAAATCTGAGTTTGTATAATTTTAGTAGTATTTTAGCCAAATAGATGTATAAAATAGAGCAAAATTTGAAAATTTTCTATATAAAAATACAACATTTGATAAATTTCTATAAAAATTTTCTTTTTTGGAAACATTTGAGTTGTATCAGAGTTCTTCGGGTCCTACTATACTAGCTTACTTTATTTTTTCTTAAGTAAAATTGAAAGGAACTTTTCTACATGTATCTCTCTTTATTGAAGTCAAATTCTTTCATATATACAATACGTTAATGTGTTAACTAGCACATTAACATGCTATCTAACGTACTATATGTTATTAACAATGATACTACTAAGCCTAATACAATAACGTGCTATTTAAAATTTTTATAATTCTTACTCTTATATGCACACATATTAATATGTTAACGTGTTATGAAAATTTTACAAAAAAGAAGATTATATGCTCTAGTAAATATTCATTTAAATTCTGCAAATGAAGCTCTAGTATAAAATATTTTTTTGTAATCATACCAAATAATGAAAGCATTAACTCAATATGAATATGAAATACCTTGCTATTAGTGCCAAGCTTCGCAACTAGCTCTATTATTTGATACTATTTGCATTAAATTGGTTTTCTACTCTTTGGTATTTCTAAATGCTCTTTAGAATTTGTATTTTTGCCTTCTAATTTATGAAATCCTTTTAGTCCCTTTTTTTTGAAGGCACCTCTTTTTGAACAAACTACTGGGTTTTCAACTACAACAAAATCTTCTTTGTCACTGAAACTACAATTTGAAGTAGTATCATTTTTATTTTCTTGTTGCCTTTTCTGAATTAGTTTTTTTTTTGATGCGTATTTAGTAATAAAACTATTCATGAAATCTTCTAGCTCTTGTATAGCATTAGTGCCAATATCTAGTCTAGTTTGAATTGCTTTTTTTAGACAATCTGTTAATCATTACATATTTTTCGTGATAATTAACTTTTTGATGAACTTCACTAAAGAAAACACTTGGTAGACAAAAAGATACATAAGAAAAAGATTGTTTAGAATTTGTTCTATCTGTATTATTATTATTAACTCCAATAATAAAAGGTTGTTACTGTATTTGCAATTCTGATTCAAGCTGTTTTTCATTAGTATACTACTGTTTTAATATCATCATTATATGAAATGCAGCATAACTAGACACAGTTATAACTTATAAAAAGTGTCTGCAAATAAAGGTATTTTGTGTTAACCCAAGTTACGTGCACAAGTATAAATTGTTTTTGAACAATATTATATAATTTTTTGCTTTACGCCTATTTTGATTGACCTCTCAAATTTCAAGAACAGATTCAATTTTTGATATTGATATTAGCTCCTTAGCTAAAAATGCAGATGATCCATGAAATCTTCAATAAAAGTATTAAGACTCTCAATTGGATTTGATTGTTTAGTAATGTCAAGATGGCTAGTCAAACTTGATTGTTGCAATTTCAAATCTGAAAAATTATTAATAAGTTTGAACATATACTATATAGCTTAGGCAATCTCTTGCCATTGCATTAATAAAAAATATTGGTATTAGATATGCAGTAATCCACTTATTAATGTCAGGTGAAATTCAAAACTAGTATGGATAAGTATGGGCTCTGTAGTAGAAAGAATTCAATTTTTGGATTAAACAAAAGTCGATGCATAATTAATTTATTCATCAAGATGCTTTTACAAGATCTATTAAAGTTGTATTACTATTGACCAAATATTTTATAATACCATTTTGACCTTCAACTCTCTGTATTGACTGCATACTAGCAATGAAAATTTTCAAAGTATAACAGAGTCCCAACATTTCTTTTCACCAAAAAGAACACAATCAAGATATGAGGCTGCCTTAGGAAATTTTATTAAAAGTTTATTCTATAGAAGATCGAATAGCTGATATGAAAGAGCATTAAATATTTGATACCAATTTTGGAAAAACTCATTTTATCTTTTACCAAGTTTACCTTTTAAATTCTTAATTAAGTTTTGGTCAATATAGAAAATACAATAAACATAATAGGTATTGGGTAAAATATTAGCAATTGCAGTATTCATTGCAAGATTATTGTTAGTTATAATTGTTAAGAAGGCAGTACCAGTATTCATAACTAGGATTTGTAAAACCCACTTATAGCTTTCAGCAGTCTTATTATTCATAGGAGCTTGACCTATTAATCAAGAATAATATTTGTTATCTACAGCTACAAAAACCCTAGTGCTATCTTAAACTAATTTGCTGAATAAGTGTTGTCATATTGAATAACATCTCGGGTATTGTATATACAAATTATACTAATCAAATGACATTCAATAAAGAAAATTAATTGATGATCCGCATGTGATCGATAGATAGTACATAGTAAATTGCGGCGCTATATTCATTAAGAAAAATAATTTTATTTGTAATCTTTATTTCCTTAAGAATTAAAAATGACAAATACTCATATAACTCCTGGCAAACTTGTAGCAACTGGTACTATAGTGCCAGAGCTTCACTATGGCCCCTACTTGCGTGATTGGTAGGTTTTTTTCTAAAGAAAATCAGAACAAATACCTTACCCAATTCCTATACGTTTGGAACTTGAAATCATGATTCACCTTAATAAAATACCTTTTATTATCTGTGTAGTTCATCATATACATAGTCATTTGCAACCTGGTTATATATGTGAAGCAAATAGACAAAGTAGTGGTATAGTTTCAAGTTCCTCTACAGCAATTACATCAGTTTACCAAGCTATTTTCAATACTTAAGCAAAATTTGCGGGTCTATCATATTTCGGTTTAGAACAACCTAAAACATTTCAAAAATTATTAGAAAATGTTATTTTTTGTCCTTTTATTATAAAAATAGAAAATTTATCAATTTTCGTTGGTTCTCTTGGTAAAATTACACGTTCAAATCAATATACTGTTGGTCATAACTATGTAGCATCGTTGTTTTATAAGTACAAATCAAGGCAGTCAGTTTTTTTTCAAACTGTTAATAATGACAATTCATATTCAATTGTAATTTATCAGGATAGTCAAATCATCACTGAATATAAAGATAGCTTTCCAAATACTGTTTGGAATCAAATTGGAATTCTAAAATCCTTCTCGGGCGATACTTTATTTGCTATAAATCACCCAATAATTTTGCAAAAATTAGATCAAATGTATAAAGCCAAATTCTATAATCAAACATTATTACCAAATAAATATACAGTTGCGGATTGGAACAATGAAATAATTATGGAGCATTTATTTGATCTACATTTAAGAAAAGCAGTTAGTAAGTCTGTTAAAGAATGGCATCAAATATTTCAAGGTTGGAAACAACAGCAAAGCAATATAATAGAATTATATACTTATCTCAGCAAAATATATGGTCCAAATCATGAATTTCGAGATCATGAACTGAGGGCATGGCGTGCAATTTTTAATGCAACAGGATGTACAAATGTTACTCCCTATAATAAAGAAATTTTTAAAGTAATTATAAATCAAAAAAAAAATTTCATACAATATGAATGATATCAAGAGAAAATATGACCGATTATATAAAATTTATATGATCAAAGTCCTATTTTCCTTTGGCATCATTTATATAATAGTTGCTTGTGAAGTAATAATCTCAAATTGATAGTTAGATAATATTAAAGGTATTATTTAGGCCATAGTACAGTCAATTCTTTCTATAACGAACTGTTGGTTCTGGCTGTTAAAGTTCGCGATATAAAATTACTATTTTCTTAAGAAACAATAACTTTTTTTATACTGAACTATTATGAAATTCAAAAATTTTTAGTTCATTACATCCAGAATTCGTTATAGAAAGGTTTGGTATAAAGAGAGTTGACTATAATAGGTATAAAAAAAAAAAAAAAAACTGATAAGTTATAAAATAAAGACCAAAAAACTTGTTAGTCAAATAGGTTATTACATGTAATAATCATAAAGACTCTATGATAATTACAAGTTTTTCTACCACTTTGCTATTCTACAGATTCAAATAACCTATTTGTTCTGAGTTTAAAAATTGACTTACTATTTTTTTAACCCTTCAATAAAAATAAATTGCCCCGTTTTTGCCATTCCATCAATTTTTGATTACATACCTTCATAAATAACTATTATTAATGTTGTATAAAATTCTAGCATTTAAAAAAAATCAAAAAATTAGTAAGCTAAAAAAATCAATCTATATAATATAGGTTGAATTTTGGACAAACGCACCTAACCCTGAAAATGACCGTGATACACTTAAAAACCTATATGTGAATGGGTTTTTAAATATATCTTCACAAACATCATCAATTGCTGAAACATTCTGGGACTGCTTTCGTAATAGTTATTATTCAAATTTTAGGGGAATAGATAGTAAAGTTCGTATACTATCAATAATCGCGGAAAAATTCACTTATCAAGAAATAATGGATAAATTAGAAGTAAGAAAATTTATATAATTATCAAATATACAAATATAATAATATTAAATTAAACATGACTTAGATATCTCCCAATACTATTAATGCAGCACGAAAATTTTCTCGTATCAATGGACCAGGGTGTATTGCATTAGAAAAACCTGTAATTACTCGTTCAAAAATGTTAGATGTTAAAGAAAAACAATTCGAATTATTTTTTAATGACAAAGACAATGTAAATATGAGTTCTTACAAAGTTGATGTAAAAACACAGTTACCAGTTCTCTATTTAAAAGATCAAAAAAGTACACTTTGGGAAAAGTTTTCTGCTATATATCCAGATGGAATGAAACGCACTTCTTTTATGGCTCGCTTGGAGGATAGTCGTTTTCAATATTGAGAAGACTTGGGTGGATTATGCATAACATGTAATGACTATGGATACCAACCGTTTGAAACTTTAATTAACATAATTAGTGAAATCTTCAATAAAATCTCTCGGGTTAGTTAAATACAGTACTAGTCAAAATTAAAAAAATCTAACATATTGAATAGTATATTTCAACCACCATTGTATTCTCTCTTCAATCGGCTATTCAATGTGATAAATTTTGTTTGATTTTGTTAGTGATATAAAAAAATTTTTTTATGACTTTCAATATATATAACTTTTTGTAGGACCATTTGATTCATGAAATTGAATTATTGCGCCGTCATCTAAAACGCAATTATGAAAACGAATTAGTAGTAAATGAAAATGGTACAACTAATCATACAAATTGCATCAATCATTGTTTGTTGTTTGCTTTTGGTGAATGTAAATATCAGCATTTTTCACGGTGTCAGGAGTGTGATAGATTATTCAATGTATTTGAAAATCTTATGAATAAGCTTGATATTACTTACCATGCCAAACTTACAGAATGTCAAGAGCAATTAACATGTTATTTGGCACATCAAACCCGTAAAGCATATTTGAATGCTCAATTTAATTCGACATTGCGTGAGTTAGATAACCATGGGGCCATTATCGTAGTTGATTATAAAATGCGAATTTTGCCTGCAACAGCAAGAGAAACAAAAAGTCAGTTTTTTGGAAAGCGAGGATGGACACTCCACACAACTTTAGTGTTTCAAAAAGATGAAAATAATAATTTGGATACTCAGGCCTACGATCATTGGAGTTCCGATACCAAACAAGATGCTTGGTTCACGGCATCGTGTTTTGAAGCAGTATTTATGACAATGGACCCCAAACCACAATGGATCAAAATAATTTCAGATAATGGAGGGCACTATCATAACTCGGAGCTAATGATGATTATTAGTCATTGGTATAGCTGGTATAATATAGAAGTACGTGGGTGGATCTTCCTTGAGCCAGGAGAAGCAAAAACCACCGTTGACTCGCACCATGCAGCAGTAAGTGGATTTGATATTATATTTCGATTTATTTATGTTCTACTAATAAATTCGATGTTAATGATACTTGAGGTTGCACATGCAATCAAAAGATATATCAGAGTCGGATGTGACCTTACTGATGGAGCAGACATTGAAAAAGCACTTCAAAATTTGAGTGGAACATAAGTATCACATATAGAACCAAATCGCGGTAAAACAACAGAAGCATCAGAATTATCAGTGGACCAAGACAATATAGAAATAAATTCGGAACCCTCCAAGTAAACTTAAATACAAACTTTATACTTCTAACATCTTCATTTCCAATTAATATAATAGGGTTAGTCATTAATCAGAAGTCTGCATTAGCAAAAAAAAATTCAGGACCATACCTGGTATTTCAAGATGGTTTGAGTAGTCCTGGCCTGTAACAGGCCAATTCGCAGGATATGTTCGTGCTTGTTCTCTTCCTCATGTAGGTGTGTGAACTGAATTCTGGCCTGAACAGGTTGCTACATTTTATAACAAACCATCTCCTACATTTTCTGAGCCATCTAAACCAAAAACTACATGGATAATGCCATTTCCCATAACAGCAAGTAAAGTATTGTTGAATATCAAAAAATAAAATAAAATAAAATAAAACAAAAGATAAATAAAATAAAATAAAATTTTTATTCTATTATACAGGCACAAATAACAAGAGAACATCAGGTAATGTGAACATCTAATTGACTACAATTGACTAGTCGACTCAACAAAGTACAATAAATATGGCTAGCCAATCTTAGGATGAGGATGTCAAATGAGTACTGCAAAGAGAAATTCTTATTAGATGAATTATAGGTTTTTCCTTTGAGGCACTTGAATAGAAATATGCCAGACCAAGCTACCAAGAACCTGTGACTTAAAATAGCAGTCTTACACAACCCATTACCATTGCACTATCAAACAGGGAAACATCTATTAATCAGCTAAAAAAAAAAAAGAACCTTCACGATTGTTACTGTTACATGACAATCATGAAGATTTGTTATACAGTCAGACCTCCCTAAATGCAACTCCCCTAAGTGCACGTCCTATGAAAATCCACCCTAAATGCATGTCTTCTCTTGGGCCCAACTAATATTACGGCTATAGATTTTTACCTCCCTAAATGCAATACCCCTCTAAATGCGCGTTTGTCTAAATTTTACATATGGTCCCGTCGCATTGCATTTAGAGAGGTCTGACTGTATATGGTGTTGACTTGGCCAAATATGGAAACTCATGACACATAGTTTTACACTAACCCCATTCTATAAATTGATGGAATTTTAGTTAGTAGTGATAAATCAGATGAAGCGTCAGGTAATAATAAACATGATGAAAACTATCACAAAGCTGTATTAATTAACTCTCATTCTTCACCCATCTACTTATATACTGTATATAATCATCTGAAAGACGTGAGGTAAGATTATATCCCAACTTTTCTGACGGTATTAATTTTCACATACATACTAAAAAATTGGTTCCATAGCGTTGATCAAGAATTCCCCTTTGTTGCGGGGTGGGCTCTAAAAGAGAATATGAAGCTTGGTAATAAAGGTGCGGGAAAGTGCATGAAAAAAAGAGTAGTACAATATTTGCAAGGCTTTTTTTTAACGGGAAACTTGAGAGCTGAAGACAGTTACTCACCTGAAGATATGCGTGCCGGTCTAGAAGAATTGGCTGCAAATGGAGAAATTGACTTTGAGGATATACCGACAGTAAAAACCATCAAAGGATGGATAGGAAGATATAGAGCAAATTTCAAGAAAGAGGCGTCGGAAAGAGCACTGTCAGGAAACAACGATCATATTGTAAGAGTTAATGAAAGTAGTAAACGTCAAAAATTATTTGGGGGTTAGAATATAACTAAACATAGAAATTAACGAGCATATTATTATGAAATCTTCCTTTCCTTCTTATAAAACTTTTTAAAATCGCAAAATAATAAAAGTTTATAAATATGGGCAGCACGGTTGAGATTTGGTCTATATATAACGAGTATAAAAACTATATAATTTATAACAATAAAATCGCTTCTCTTATAATAATATATATGCCTATATTATTTTTAATTATAGATCATGCGCCTATAAAAATCTATATTTGATATACGGATCTGCAATTAAGAAATTATTACTAGAATTAGCCTTTCAATTAACAATCTAACTTACATCTTCAGCTTTATATTCAAAAGGATGATTAAGTAAAACAGCTGCTTCATACTCAATATGATTTTGTCATTTAAAAGTTTGTATGGCATTTGAAAGGTCTTGGGGCAAAAAAAGGTGTCAGGATATTGCTCTATTAGCATTTGATATTGGGTTCTCATATTTTGTTTCCAGTTTCAGTCCAAAATTTAATGTTTTTTAACATATCTTAGAAAAATACTCAATATTTTGAAGCAAACTTATTTGTTTCATTTTCTAATAGATGGTCATTATGAACCAAATTAGCAGATCAATTTGTGATTTTATATCATGTGGTAGCAGTATATACATGCAGTAGTACACCTATTATCTATTAATTGCTATTAATTTACTATTAAAAAAATATCAAAAAAAAAATATAATGAATAAGTCCTCATATTTCATATGATAATATTTCATCTATGTCTGTAATATTCATAGCTGAATTATCAGAGCAATTGAGAAGCTTTGATCCAATAAACATTCTTTAACAAAAATACAAAATATTTTGTGAAATTTTGCTTGCGTTCTTTGCTTGTATCACATGGTATGTGCAATAATGTACTATTGTATTATTACATGCATTGTATTTCTAGGAGCTAGTTACTCTAGTCAATATTAGTAAGTTTTTTAACAAAAAAAAATTTACCATACATTTACTTTTCTTCCAATTATTTTAGCAGGCAAATTTGTTTGCTTAACTTGAACAGTTTAAAGGATACTTAGATTCACAAATTACACTTGCAAAATTCTGCAACCTTGTATAAAGAGAAATGAACTGATCTAATTCTTCCAACTACCAAATAATTTTAACAATATTGGTTTTGGTTTTAACAACATTATGACCCTGGTATTCATATACATACCTACAGTATCGCAAACACCTTTACTATACTCTGATTCATGAATTATACTTGCAAAATTCTGTGACCTTGTAAAAGAGAAATGAACTAATCTAATTCTTTCCAACTACCAAATATTTGTTTAACTATTGGAGTGTCTAAAGCTTTAGCTGCATTTTGAGCACTTTATTGAGAAGGTAATAAGACCAAGAAAATGACTATAGTACATAAAATGAAAACAAAAAAAAATTAATTTATTATAACACAATATTTAATGACCTCTCTATAATATTTAATAACACCTCTTCAAAATGTTTAAATTCTTCCTTATGATCCATTTTTAAACTATACTTCTAAAGAAAATTATCTTTAAATGAACCAATTTTAAGTATTAACAAAGCAAAAAAAAATCATAAAGCTAAATACCGTAAATGCGAAAGAAAGTTATAAGACCAAATAGTAACAGATTTTTCAAACAGTAAAATGATATGCGAAAAATTTATCAGAATGAATAAATATGTGATTTTTGATTCTAAAGAAAATTATTGTTAAGTGAACCAATTTTAGGTATCAGACAAGACAAAAAATATTATGAAACCAAATACTGTAAACGCAAAAGAAAGTTACAAGACCAAAAAATTGTAACAGATTTTACTAAGCATTTTCAAATAGTAAAATAATATGTGATCAAATTTATTTAAGTTTTCAGGACAAATGGACATGTGATGTATCCTTTTTAGTACAATTTTAATAATTTTTAAGTATAGTATTTTCAAGAAATAGAGACTACGATACTATTATTATATATTTTCATCATCAAAATCATTTGTTTATCTAAAATTTGTATGATTTTAATCTCTAATGCATATGATTAGGGTGGCGACAGATATTATGTAATATTATAGAGGTGAGGGGTCTCCAAAATCTTATATTAAATAAAGAAGATCATAATAGCCAATTAAATTTCTCTTATATAGGGGGAGGGAGGTAGGAGTATAGTAAAATTATATTACGTAATATATGTCACCACTCTTATTGATTGTATTACACAGGTATACAAAATTTTAATATACTTTATGGGTACAAATAAATGAATTTTGCTAACCATAACTAGTAGTAATGATCACCAGTATTACAAAATTGAACTCTAATCAATGTATATATTGTGATAATTTTTTTTAATAGCAATAGATAATAAATTAAATCATAATTATTACATATTATAATAAAGCACTTTTTATAAAAATTTGTTATTATTAAAATACTTATTTACAGTAATACCCAATATAAACATATTGACTCATATACTATTTTAAATTCATCAGCAAATTTTATATATAGATATATATCGATTACTAACCGGTAGGATATATATTGATACCCATACCCCCCTGCCGATTACTATCGATAGAAATAATAATCGATATATATCAATATTAATTGATATATATCGATATATATCTGATATGATATCAATTAATAATTATTATATTCACATAATCATGCTTTTTGAACATTTTATAGATTTTCGCAAGTTTTCGCAAGTTTTCGCAATTTAATTATAATTTTTTTTATTTATTATTATTATATAATAGTTTAATTTATTAAATATACAATATTCACAAATTTCGCTATTTAATATAAAATTTTATTTTTTTATTATATATTATATTTTAAAAAGAATGTCTATTTGTACACAGAGTATATGTACACGAGTAATATAAAAACAAACTAATATCTTGAAATTGTGATTATGAAACCAACTTTTATCTTCTAATAAAAAAAATTCCTTGAGAAATTTTGGTATAAATAACCCTCACCATAATTCCAAACCCACCCTTACCCTAACCATAGGCAAGGGTTTATTTTTCATTTGTAAACATTATTTTGATTAATATGTTACACAATTTGTAAATCAATAAATTATACTCGTGTATAAACATTACGTGTAAATTAATAAATTTTCTATTTTAAATATTATATATATTATATATTATTATAAAAAAAATGACAAAAAAAATAAATCCAAAAAAAAATGAAACCAAAAAAATTAAAAAATGAAAACAAAAAAATAAACTATTATATTCTTTATATCGCTCATATTCGCTTATATTCGTTTATATTCGCTTATATTTGTTACTTCTTGCAAAGTGCCAGAAAGTTGGGTTGTTTTCTTACAAAGTTCTAAAAGAAGTAAGGATAAATAAAATAAAATAAAATAAAAAAAATAAGTAAAAAAAAACAAACAAAAAACAAAAAACAAAACTAAAAAAATAACAAAAAAAACAAAACCAAAAAAAAATAAACTATTATATTTCGCTTATATTCGCTTATATTCGATTATATTCATTCATATTTGTGACTTCTTGCAAAGAATTGGTGTTCTTGTAAAGTGCCGGAAAGTCAAGTTGTTTTCTTGCAAAGTTTTAAAAAAAGTAAAGGATAAATAAAATAAAATAAAGTTAAAAAAATAAATAAAAAAAAAAGAAAACAAACAAAAAACAAAATTGTAAGCAAACTAAATAAAAAAATAAACAAAGCCCCAAATCTCCATTTCGAGTTCATGTTTTTGCAATTTAGAAATCGTCGAAGGTTTTCGCAAAGTGCCAGAATAAAATAAATTAATAAAATAAAAAAAAACAAAAACAAAAACATGAAATGAAAAAAATAAAATGAAACCTTGCAAAAACTTGCGAAGACTTGCGTTCTTGAACTTACAAAATTGCTAGAAAAAGCTGTTATGTGTTCTTGCAAAGTGTTGAAAGGCTGAGTTAGCTTGCGTTAAGTACCGAGAAGTCACTGGATTTCTTGCAAAGTGCTAGTAGTAAAGTGTAGAAATAAAATAAAAAAAATTAAAAAATAAAAAAAAACTATAAATAAAAAAAACAAACTGAAACTAGGGTTCCGAAGTTCAGTTCAGTTCAATAGAGGTTCAGGTTCAGGTTCAATGAACCTGAACCTGAACCTGAACCTGCTCTAAAAGTTCAATACTGAACTGAACCTGAACTTAAAATTATTGAACATGAACCTGAACCTGAACTTAAAAAAAGTTCAGTTCAGGTTCAGTTCAAGGTTCATGAACATGTTCAGGTTCATAATATATGCACATGTTT
>QKWP01001070.1:103258-149562 GCA_003550325.1 Gigaspora rosea
ATATATCGATTATAGATATATATCGATTTTTATCCAATTAATCGATATATAACGATATTATGATATATATCGATTATAGATATATATCGATTTTTATCCAATTAATTGATATATAACGATATTTTAATCGATATATAACGATATTATATAATCGATATAAAACGATTAAGTGCTATATATCGATCAATATCTATGTATAAAATTTTCTGATGTTACAAATACCACCTATATACTCTGTACAGTTTGTATTGCTTTGCTTATGCTCAGCAACACCTACAGAGTTCGCTTTATTTATCCTGTAGTTGCTTGCTATAGCTATTGTCTCCACTCCGCTTCTTTAATCTAAATGTTTAATATACCCAACTTGATTCTAATTCTGACCCTAACCCTAAAGCTATTTATGTCATAAAAATCAAAAACCAATACAAAAAACTTAACGCAAACAATATGACAACAAAACGACACACAGAATATTAAACATAGCATGACAAAAACTTAGTACCAATGATAAACTTATTTATTAATATACCAAAAAGTAAAAGAGTTAGTACTGTACTAGCACGAATCTAAAAGCAAAAAGAAAAAAAACTGAAACTTAATATCTAGATAAAAGAATAACCAACAACAAAAAAAGAAATGCCCAATAACAATACTAGTAACAAAGAGTTACTGAAATAGATAATAGAATGGTACCAACAATAGAGAAGGAAATGCACCAATAGCAAAGAATCAACGAATCGATAACACCAATAACAAAAAAAGAAGCATTAAATAAAACACTAAATGACAGAAAAAGAAATCACTAAAATGGATGACATTATGGCAAAAGCGAAAGAAGCGACACTAGCAATGAAAATCACCAACATTAATAAGGAGAGACATGTCAAACAATAACACTAGCAATGATACTGTTACTAAAGAAAAAATAAATAAAAAGCATTAGTACAAAGACAAAGAAAATAAAAAAAAGAGCCAATAAAAAAATAAGAAAAAAGAAAAAAAACAAGCAAAAAAAAATATGAATAAAAAAATTAAATAATAAGTATAGTTACACAATAGTGATTATTACTACTAATTATTAACTAAAATTCCAAATAAATTATTTCTTAAATAGAAACAATAGAACTCTTTCCAATGATCCCTCAAACCAACAATCACTGAAAGGACCTGCAACTAAGTGTTTAGTTAGTACAGAAAATAATACACAAAACTTCTCTTGTAGCAACTAGGACTAGTAGTCTCAAGCTTGATGAGTCTTCGGATTATTTGGAGAACTGAAATAGAGTTGAAAAAGAACTCCCTTGGGGTTTTTGGCTCCCCGGTGGAAGTCTACAGAACTATCGAACAAGTAGTTGGTAAATACCAGAAGTACATATCAAGAACTTGTAGAAGTATTAGTGGAAGCAAGCTTCTGGTTTTCTATACTATTCTATACTTTGCAAACTCCCACACTCTCTCTATGTTGGTTTTTCAGCCTCCCATATGGTTTTTCGCAAAATTTTTACCAAAAAGTGGGGACCCCCTCCAAAAGATCAACATTGTTTACCCATCCCAAAATAGAAACTCAAGTTACGAGAAGTCATGAGAAATCACAACACAAGCTGCCGATGTGTTTAGTGTATTGCAATAATTGACAGACGTCTATGGAGGGTTTCTAGAAAAGTTTTGATTGGCATATCTCAACCTCTTGGTTTAGTTTTTTCCTTATGGTTTTACTTTAGATACAGTAATGAGATTTTAGTTAATACTGTGTAATTTTTATGAGCGTAGTATAGGCTTTGATTATACTATTATCTAGATTTGTTTTTCTTCTCTCTTTTGTTTTTTCTTTTCGTCGTTTTCTTTTCTTTTCTTTTGTTTTTTCTTTTTCCCTTTTTTACTTCCTTTTTGTATTCGTTTTCTATTTTGTCTGTTTTTACTTTCCCCCTTTTTCATGTCCTTTTGTGAAGAAGGAAAAATTTAAAGGAAAGAAAAAAATGGTCTTGATATGGCATACAACGCCAGTGTCAGTGATAGTTGGGCGTACTTTGTACCAAAGTTCGAGCAAGTTCGGGCTCCAACTTGAGATGAAAGGTTGTTATGGCAGATTGCTTTGGGTACCTAGTACTTGGAGAGTTTCTTTTTGATAGAGTTTTAAAAGTAATCAGTGGTAGCATTGTATTACTCTTTCTCAAATAATAAAAAGAAGCAAGATCGTTGAACATAAAAAAATAAATAGAAACAATAATAAAAATTTGAACAAAGATATCTTAGCAACTACCTGAGCATATTTAATTAACTTTTTTTATTTTAATTTTGCAATTTGTAAAAATAAAAAAAATATCAAATTTGCTTAAATAGTTGCCAAGATATTTCATTTAAACTTTTTATTACTACTTCTATTTAATAGATATTTTAATTTTTTGCAAAATTTAAATGAAAATATCTTGACAACTATCTAAACAAATTCAATAAACTTTTTTTTGATCCTTTTTCTGGGGCCAAGTTTTGATTATTTGGTTATATGATTGGACTTAGCTTTAGATAATTCTCATTTTGAAATAAATATTCAATATTGATCTTTTGACAAAATTTCTACTTTTTGGTAAAAATTTGTAAAAGCTATATAAGAGGCTAAAAAACCAATATAGTAAAGTGTAAAATTTGCAAAATATAGAATAGTATAGAATAGAGGTTGGAACCGAATTGTTGCATCCAAATTTAAAACTGGTTCAACCCGATTCGAATATTTTATATTCATATTTATTAAAACTGGATCTATCGAATTTAATAAAACTAAATAAAACCGAAAAATCGAATTTAATAAAACCAGATTTATCGAATTTAATAAAACAGAAAAATCGAATACCAGAAACATAGCCATGTAGAGTGTATGGATTACTGCCATCTAGAATAGCAAGTTTGCAAATTTTGCATTTATAGCGGTTTTCATAAATTTTGGGACAACTAATAAAACTTGATCAGCCGAATTCGATAAGTTTTTAAATTCGCTAAAATCAAATTCTGATAACACCAAATTCAAAAACTTATCGAATTCAGCTGAAATAATTTTTATTAGTTGTCCCAAAATTTATGAAAACAGCTGCAATTTGCTGGTACAGTATATTGATACTATATGTGCATACCGACTGGATTTGGTATTCATATTACCCTGAGGTATATAAAATTATATAATGAGAATGAGAATACAAAAACTATTCTCAATAGATTGCCTTAGATATATGAATTCGATTTGGCCAAAGTTTAGGCCAGCATTTATCAATAATAACTAACTATATTATAGCAAAATTAGTGTCTAGCAATTTTATTTAGCGTGGATTATTAGCAAAATTTGTCAATTTCAATCCCTTCCATCCCGGATCTGCTAAATTTTGGTTGCATGACCAATCTATTCCAATTTATGACATATCAAGCTACCCTAAGCACAGACATTTGGACCTTCTAACTACTAGTTATTACAACTATGAAAACTGGTTTTTTTAAATTCGAGTTGATTTGGTTTTACGAGTTTATTAAAATCGCAAACTGAATTACCCGAGTTTATTTAAATTCAAATTAAAACTGGTTTAAGTTAAAGTTGAAAAATTAAATCTGAATTGTAAAAATAAAATGGGTTCCATCCTCTAGTATAGAAAACCAAGAGCTTGCTTCTACTAATACTTCTACAGGTTCTTGATATGTACTTCTAGTATTTACTAACTACTTGTTCAATAGTTCTGTATACTTTTACTAAACCCAAAGAGAGTTCTTTTTCAACTATATTTTAGTTCTTTAAATAATTTAAAGACTTATCAAACTTGCAATTACTGATCCTAGTTGCTATAAGAGAAGTTTTTGTATTATTTTCTATATTAACTAAAACTTGTTGCAAGTCCATTTGGTAAATATTGGTTTGAGAAATCATTAGAAAGAGTTGCCTAAATTATTTAATATTATTAAAATTAAAATAATTTATAATAATAAATATAAAAATTACTAATAACTAATTGTACTAATAAAGTTTATTATTAAATTTATAAATTTTCTTATTTATTTTGACAGTTACTATATTAATATAACAAATAAAAAATTGTATATATTGTATACATCCTAAAGACAGCAAGTTATACAAGCCTGTTCAAATTTTTAAATATGCATCTGGCCTAAAATTTTGGATTAGAACCAATAAAATTGCAAGATATTGTTATACAAACTTTTATAAAAATAAAAATTAAAGTTTAGAACAAATTATATTGCTAAATTTTGTATAACCTTTTGTGTAACTATTTTGACCAATTAAAATATATAGTTAGTTTATATAATGGTTTAAATTTATACTATTTACTAATAGAATTAGTAACTTTAAAATATTATAACTTTTTTATACTTGAAATTTAAAAAATCTAATTATTATTAGGTAGGTTTAAATTAAAGATAAATTAGTCTGAGCTTTTATTTTTGTATATAATTTGTAAAAAAGTTTACTTTTTATAGTAACTTATTAAATTACTAATAAAAATATATACAAGTTCTTATTTTAATACAACTCTTTTTGGGACCTTAGGGTTAATAGTATAGCAGTTATACTTTAAGGTCTCAAACATCAGCAAATTTTATATATATATTGATAATATCAGATATTTAACAATTAATTATTTTATATTGATTAAAAAATAATGATAGATATCAATTAATTAATAATCCATACATGAACCAGTAAAATTTATTAATAAAATTTGGAGAACATTTTATAGATTATTTATAAAAAGAAATATAAATAACAAACTTTATTTAATGATAGATACACAAAAATAACATTAAACTTGTATTAAAAATTGGCATAACTGATCTTTCAAAACTATGAGAATCAAATTTCGATCATTAAAAACTTTTTATTAAAGAAACACCAAATTTCAACCTTCCAAAATACTATTTTACTAATATGAGTATACTATTGAAATAAAGTTTTTTACTATTTATTGAAAATACCGTTAACCAATATAGCTGTTTTTGGTTTATATTGTATCATATATCGCCCTATTTAGTATTGAATCGTTGAAACCCTTGGAATATCACTGTTTTCTAAACTATTTGCTTTTACCAGTTCAAGCAATTCATTATACATCTCTTCTGCAGTATATTGATTACTCTTATCAATATTGCCCACTAAGAAATAGCCTTTTAGATAAGTTATAACATGTTTACTAATTCTTTTATCTCTATCTCTTTTTTCAAATTTTTGGTTTTCTTTTAATGCCTAGCTTAGTACAAGCGGAAATTCTCTATATACATATTTTTTACTTGATAGTTAGTTAAATTGCAATAGTACAAATATTTATAATAGTAAATTTATCTTTTTTTATTTGAATTCAATGCTTTAGCAGATAATTCTGTAATTATATCGAAATTAGCTAATCTTAGCATTGCTTTTTCTATACCAGTTAATAATATAATACCTGTTTTCTGAAACTCTGGTTCTTAAAATAATGTAGCATTTAATAAAGTTATCAAATCTTGTTTTGTACTTTCATATAACTAATTCTACGATTTGTTAATCGTATTTTTAGTTGATTAACTGTTAGATGATTAGAATAGATTTCTTAAATAGCAAATTAGATAGTAATGTAATTTTGTAAAAAAAAAACTCTAAAGATTAGAAGATTAGTATACTACTTAACTTATATGGCATTGGAATAAGCCATGAAGACTTGAAAATTGAATACTAAAAAACTTAAAGATTTGGCTTTTGAATATCTTTTTTTTTGTAACTTTTCTAATTTTACAGGTGTAAATTCATTCTATTCACCAATATTGGGCATCACACATGCTTGAACATAACCTGTATTATCATTATCCTATGGCCACTTTTATGAAAACCAGTTTGAGTTATCTAGTAAAGAATTGATTTGCTTTTTACTTGAAACTAATATAAAGTTAGTTTGCCATTACTCAATATCTGTCACAGATCATAATTTAAAATAAAATTTATATTTTTTACTTAACCTACTAGCCTTCTAAAACCCACTAATACTTGTTTATTATAATTTTTATTAAAACTAACCCTAATTCTGAACCCTTAACCCTAAAAAATACATCCTAAAAAAATTTAGATTTCGAGATTTTATACTATAATTTCATTTTAATCTGAATTTTATTATAATCTGCTACAATATCTATTTATTTTTATTACTTTTAGAATATTCTAGCTCCAAATGAGCTACTGATGTTTTACGAATTTTTTAAATAGCCAATTTAATATTTAACTCTTGTTCTATATTGAACCCAAGACAAACATAACGACTAATTACATACTAAATCTGTAATATTTAAAAGGTAAATTAATTGAATATATTAATAACATTATAGTATTTTTGTATAATAACATATATTTGTATACTTTTTAGAGACATATGTGATATTTGAATTATTTTTATACCAAATATAATATAGTAAAACTTCTATAAATGTACACTCTAGGGGTGTGGCGACATAGTGTAGTTGGATAGTTGTCACCCCCCAAGTAGTTGTAGCAAAGGTACAGAGTTCGAATCCCACTAGAGACGATTTCGAAGAATTTACCTGTGTTATGGTAACCCGAATTCTTAGCTCAGATTTACAAATTTGTTTTCTAGGTTATACCAACTCATATTGGGAGCTTTGGCGCTGTGTTACACACAGAACTGGGGCATGTTGATCCTGGGAAGTGCAGGCACTGTGTTACACACAGAACCGTAGGACAAAGGGGATCCATACTTGGCAAGTCCTGAGTAGAGAGATAACTGGACTTTCGACGGCACCTAATAAGAATCGGACAGGGACTGACCGATAGTGGACTGACCGGAAGCGGACTTACAACAAAAGGGCTTATGGCGGGCCCTACCAACTGGACTGCCGGGGGTCGCACCAGAGGAAAAGGATATGTGTTTCAGAATTATGTGCCTGGGAGAGGGAGATTCTGGGTTTGCCAGGGCAGACCAACCCTTCTGGGTCCTCGGATTGGAAGTAGGAAGGCAACCGTGAAAAAGAAAGCTTCTGGGGGAAAGAAGAATAGGACGGTACTGGGGTTAGGTGAACTCTACAAGGGCAGAAGTAGATAGTAATAGCGGTTAGGTAACTACCTCTAACTGCAAGTGTTGGTTTCGGCAAATACGTACGCTACCGAAGTGTAGGTGATACCTGTGTGGAACAGGGACCGCTCTACCAAGTTTCCCACTGGGATAAACTAGTTCTAAGGGGGACTGATTAGCATTCAGAACAGTGTTCCAGTGATACAAGACGGGCTGACAGGAGGCAAGGATCAGAGGGTTTAAATAGGCAATGCCAGTATGTGGGTTACAGGTATGACAGCTAGTGTAGAACCTTCGAGTGGCTACTTAAATAGGCAACCAAAAGTTGCAGGTGAGGCTAGTTGTACTCTCGTCAATGTACAAATGTTGGATGTCCCTCCATGTAGGGCGTCCGGGGTCTGATTATCTTGAATAAAAAAGCTCTCTCCCGAAGTGAGCACTTTGACTTGGAAAAAAAAAAAATTAAAAAAAATAAATGTACACTCTAAGAATTAAGTCTTAACAATATGCATTTAGAAAAAGATACAATTATAAAGCCAGAAATTGAGTGTACAATTATAGAGTAGTACTTAGTAAAATCGAATAAAACTCAATTTTTGAGTTTTGATTTTAGACAAACAAAATTTCAAAAACTCAAAAATCAAGTTTTATTCGATTTTGCTAAGCACTATTATAAAGAGTGCACTTATAGGGTTTTCACTATTGGTATAACAAATATTACTATACTAGCTGTATATATAAATCCAATTAGGTTAGATGCAGTAGAAGCACATTACTTTGAGCTGCATATGGGTATTATTTTGAGTAAATAAGCAATTTCAAAACTGTGAAAATTTTTAAATAATAACCATGTGTGTTATTACACTCAAATATAGCAAATTGATATTTAGATCTGGGTATAGTGAGAGTCAATTGTTGTTTTAGCTTTTCCTGCTTTAAGCTACTTATAATTATCATTAAGTCAGTGTTATGATAATAGGTTCCATTATCTAATATAAAAATAACTCTTTCTAAATAAGGATCCATTTCTGATATTGAAGCATGTAAGGAGGAAGCTGTGAACCAAGCATCTTAATGTATATCAGTCAACCAATGATCAAATGCATGAACTTGTAAAGTATTATTATTAGATATGTGATTATATATTAATATTAAATAGAATATCTACCTCTTTTTCTAAAAAAGTCTTGTTTTGTTTTATATGCTCTTTTTAGTAAATTTTTATTTTATAAACTCTATAATTAGAGCATCTGTTTTATTAAGCTTTTCTAAATATGCATTAAACTATGCATTCAAATAAACTTTTTAGGTCTAATAAGCTAAATAATATAATAAGTACAGTCAGACCTCCCTAAGTGCACGTCGTCGGGACTGGCACTGAGGCGTGCATTTAGAGGGGGTTGCAATTAGGGAATAGCTAATAATATCATAGTAAAAATTATGATCACGTGTGCATATAGCCGCTTATTATATACATGTACATACATACACAAGTTTTAATATTATTTTACAATAGAAAGTTTGAATGTATTGAATTTTTATATTTAAAGCCACCTGAAATTACCTAATTTCTATACAAACGCTTGAGATCAAGCATTCCACAAAATTTTATTAAAAATGATTCTTGCAATTCCAACATTTAATACAGATGTTATTATAGCAATAAAGCATAAATGGGGCGACAAAGGCAATAATATGTAATACTATTAGTATAATTTATTAACAATTACAATGATACAATTAATATTGCTACAGTATATAATAATTATACTTTTTTTATATCTAAAATCGACAATTTTGATTGGTTATCGATCATGTGAGTGCATTTACGGAGGGACTTTATATATAATGGGCCAAAAAAATAGCATGCATGTGCAGAATAAAGAAGGTGCATTTACTTATAAGTCCCATGGTGGGCTCACGCTTCTATTGTGCATTTAAGGAGGGGTAGCATTTAGGGAGGTAGCATTTAGGGGGGTCTGACTGTATTCTTTCAATTCATTTAATTTATACTTAATTTATTATAAAAATTGAATAGTATATGGGCTAGGTGCTGGAAAAAGGAACGAAAATAACAATTTTTTCAAAAGCAATTTTTTTGCATAAATCAATTTAAAATAAGATTAGAATTGTTTTTCACTTAAGACACAAAAGTAGTTGTATTAATAAAATTTTGCATTATATCTCTCTTTTTTTTTGTCAATTTCATTCCTTTTTCCAGCACCTAGCCCATATGATCTTGAATTTGTATAAATAAATTAAAAAAGCTCCACAACAATTACAAATTAGGTTATGCGATTGTGAACAGGCTCTAAAAGCATATAACATATATAATTTATATAGGTATGACAATATATCGATTACTATTACTATCGATAGAAATCAGCAGGGTGTAAGATTGATATATCTTATCCAATTAGAAATCGATATATATCTATATATAAAATTTGCTAATGAATAACAAGGTTGTTAGTTCAAATCCAAGTGGCGGTAATTTGTAAAAATAGCAGGACCACGAATAATCTATATAAGCTTATATTTGAGCATCATAGTAAATTTTTTTGGTTAGCACTTTTATATTGATATATATAAGCTATATTTTAAACATCAGATAAAGCTTTTACCCAATTTTAACTTTTTTTAAAATATAACTTTCTTTAAAAAAAACAAAAACAGAGTTATATTTTTTAAAAAAAGAGTTATATTCTTGAAAAAAAACAAAGTTACATTTACTAAAAGCAAACAAAAAAAATGCAAATGTTCTTTAATAAAAAATAAAATTAAAAATAAAATAAAAAATTTTTTAAACCAATTTGATCCATAATCTGCTATATATTACGAATATATATTTCAAAAATGTAAAAAAAAACTTAAAAAAATAAGGGTCATGCTATTTATCACATAATATTTTTACTTAGTAGCCACTCTTATCTATGTATAGTATGATTACTTTATCTAATTCTGATTGATTAATATAATATTAGACATGATCACTATCTCTGACCATGTATCTATGGAAAAAATCACATAATAAATAGCATGCCCCTAACTCCATTTTATACTATTTTATTCCAATTTTTGTATTTTTCCAATTTTTGTTTTTTTTAATTTTTGCATTTATTACCTAGATTTTTCATTAGCACATTTCAAATATAAGATTTATAAAATTTTTCTATTTAGAGTTAAAACCTCATAAATTTTTTCAATCTGGATATAAGTAAAATTAAAAAAGATAAATTTGGATAAATTCTATTTAAATCTGGATATAAATATATCTGAATTAATAAAATATATCCAGATATATTTTATATCCGGATTGATAAATATATCCGGATTGCATATTATATCTGGATATAATTGTCTGAAGGACATTACAGATGGAGCAATAGTAATTCTGATATCTGTGTGTTAACAAATTCTGAATCCTGATTGGCTAGATTAGGTGTAATATAAAAAAAACAATCAAAACAATAAAACTGACCCTTATTGGTTAGATCAAATGTGGATTTTATATTTGTCTTTCATTTTAAATGGTTCACATTTTTCTAATATAATCTGGATATAAGTAGTATTTAAAATTGGCTTGCACAAGATGCACACAATTTTTTTTGTACATAAAAATCTAGATAAGTAAATGCACATGTGTGCATTTAAAATTAATTTAAATAATTGTACAGAAAAGTATGTACAACAAAAATTAAAATTTTTATGTACAAAAATAATGTGCAACAAAAATTTATAATTTTAATGCACAATAATTAGCAATTATATTTTTTTTGGAAGCTTTAATAAAATCAATAAAATTTAAAAAATATCAGTTACTATTTTTTATGCAAATCAGATAACTTTTTATATATGTCTAGTACTGTTTTTCATTTTATATACCTATAAAAATAGCTAAAAAATTTTGTAATTTTTTTTATAGAAATGTAAAAAAATCTAATATTAATGAAATATCTGCTTATTTAAATAAAATTTAGTATGGATGTATTTTGTTCTCCTAAACAACATTTTTTTGTATAAAATTATATTATTTTAACTTTCATAAATAACAACAATCAATAATTGTATGTAAAGTTTTTTAAAATTTATTATAAAAAAATTTTATATACAATCATTGATTGTTGCTATATAAGACAAAAATAATACTAAGCAAATCAGGTTTTTATGCAATAAAAAGGTTGTTCAGGAGAAGAAAATATATCTATTATAAAATTATTATATAAATTTATTTAAAATTTCATTAATATATTTTTTATTTACAAAAAAATTACAAGTTTTTTTTAGCTATTTTTGTAGAAAGTAAAATAAAAACAATTCTAATAAGAAGTTATCTGATTTGCATAAAAATTTCAAATAGTTATATTTTATCTTTTTGAACAATTTTTTTATTGTAAAAAGCTGATTTAATTAATAAAATTGCAACTTTTCTATATAGAAACTACTATTTTTATATATAAATATGATTGTGAAAAAGTAATTTTATTATTAAAATTAGGCAATAAATTCTAAAACAATAATGATTATAAATATAATTTTTTTTATATGCACACATGTGCAAGCAAAGAATTGTTTGTGTATCTAAAGCCTGTATATTACTTGCATTTGTGCAAGTAATTTTGGATCGGAATTTTAAACACTGGATATAAGGCCATGCAAATAAAATTAATTGTTTCTTGTAACATATTAAAACTAAAGAGCATCTGGGACCCAACTATTATTGTATAAGTAGAAAAAAATGTTATTCCTTAAACCGTCCAGTAGACAAATTTGTCCGCTAAAATAATTTTTGGCCAATTTTTGTACGATTGGCCTAAATTTTATTAAGACGCACTCCCATATTCCCTAAGCTAGAATAAAAGTACACAACGTGTTTGATGTTATGTAATTTTTATCTTGCGAAAATTCCTTAACACTGCCCTAAAAATCAACTAAATATGGTTGATCATCATGTACGGTCAAATTTAATAGTAAAAAAGCACCTTCACGTGACTTCACGTGACAATCATCATAATCGTCCCGTGGAGGTGCCTTTTATAATATGATATTAAAGTTGGTCAAAGATTCTTCACGACCAACATTACAAAGCAGATTTTTCGGCAATGCGAGGAAGATAATGTGACTCAAAAGTTCAGGTAAAATGGCACACTTTACAGCCATCGTGCGAACCTATGCTCTTTGTTTGAACTATTTCGAGTATGCTACACTGCGGCAATTGAGTGTAATGTGTGGTCAGGCTTTTGGGAGTCATTATAACTGGTTAGAATAAAGATCTTTATAAAAAAATTTTTTTTAATATTCTACTTCATCCAATTATTTTAGCAGACAAATTTGTCTGCTAAAACAGACGGTTTAAGGGATATAAAATTTTTAAATTAAAAATTCACAGATCGACTTAAGCCCAATCGGGTTCAAATCAGCATTGTGTAATAATCTGATTAAAATAGAAAAAATATATATATAGCTGTGGCTACATATAGCTAAATAACCACATTTTAATATATCAATTTATATTACACAATACATAACAACATATTTACATATAATCTGTATATGAAAGTAAATTTTATTAAACTTGTGCATCATGATATAAAGATTATATTATGCTACAATAGTATCAACGAAACTAAAAAACCATCCTAAACATAACTAACTATAGCTAAACTAACTAACCCTAGCTATTTAAAAAACTATCAAAACTACCCTAACTCTAACTAATACTATGAGCATTACAAAACAAAGTTTTTTAATCTTACTAAAAAAAACGTGCCAGTAATGAAGCCAAATTAGTCACAATTGAAGACCAAATACCTAATCTAATGCAAGACTAAAAATAACAAAGAATGATAGCATTGAAATCCAAGACAAAAATACCAATTACAGCGATCATGATAATGATATTTTGCAGTTCTAATAACAACAACCAAAGGCAATAGTATTTTGTGCTCCAATAACTACAACACCCATGACGAAGGAATTTATCGCTCTAATAGCAACGACACCATGATGAAGATATTTGCCACTCCAATAATGATGTAACCAGCAACGAAAAAACATCTCCAATAACAATAACACCAATGTTGAGGGTATTTTTGTAAAAGAAAGAAAAGTATTAGTAATGCATAAAACAATTCGTACAAAGCAAGAAAAAAACAAACTGAAATAAAAGTATACGTATTTAAACTATCCAAAATACAACAGCACAGCAAAGTTGAAGACAAATAAGCAACAACATGACACCAGCGAAACAACACTAATAAATAACAACACAAGAATGAATGATTATATCAATAAACAGCAAATGATGAAACTGGCAACAAAAATAAGCCAAATTCATGAACATTACTAGCGAAATAGCTACAGTAATCTATTAAAAAGAACATGACATAAACAACGACAAACAATAGTCAAAAGGCACTAGTACCTAATGACATCCTAATGACACATCAAGAGGCACCAATATCAATGACACTAGCGACGACCAAAAAATTCCAATGATACCACTGCAATAACACCTGTGACGAATCTGAAAGAAACATCTAAAAAGAAAAATAAAGTGAATTCTTAAAATCAAATAATTGAAAAAAGCTATCATTATTTACTCATAATTAGGTGTTAATTTGTGTAACTAACTATACATAGCTGGCTAGTTATTTATATATTTTTTATTTTTTCTATAACATTTGACTTTTTTAAAAAAATTCACCTAGATATAATATATAATCCAGATTATATATTATATCCGGATTATATATTATATTTGGATTATATATTATATCCAAATATATTACATCCAGATTATATATTATATCCAGATTATATTATATCTGAATATATTTTGTTCAAAAAACTGAATCCGGATTTAGTTAAAATTCAGATTAATCCGAATATAAATATAAATCTGGATTGATGTACTACCTCTACTTCTATTAGGGGCATGCCATTTACTGTATTACGTAATTTTTACCATGGATACATGGTCAGAGGTAGTGATCACGTCTATATATTATATTATCAATTAGTATTAGATAAAATGATTACACCATATATGGGTAGAGGTGGTAGGGGTCAAGAAAAATCTTACTTTAGTTAAATTTGATTGGCTAAAATTCTATTTATAGATCTTATTTAGGGGTGAGAGGTAAGCCCCTATAGTAAATAGATATTAGGTAATAAATATAAGTGCCCTTAGCAATTTTTCAAATATAACCTTATATAAATTGTTTAGGATCCTGTTGTATTACTAAGATATATATTGTTATTGTTTGTTAATATATGTATAGTATTTTTTTGTAAATATGAAGGATGTGATATATTGCAACAAAGTACAATATTGCATTTTTGCACCAAATTTGACTTTATGACAGATTTTTTCATTTATATCTTTATCATTTTGTTTTCATTCCATCGACACCAAATACATACTATACAACTTTAGCTTTCTCTCTATTCAGAATAGTATTTGTACCAAAAAGATAAATAGCTAGAAGTTTATAATTTTTATTTACAATAGAGGCCGAGTTTTTATTTAAATATTGTTTATTAACTACTTTTTATTTATTATTCAATGTATCGATAACAAAATCCTATGCTAGTTGCAATCTAAACTGCCGATAAGCAAGAGGTCCACCTATTAAAATGAAATTTAGGTTTTTGCTTTGAAAGTGACCTTATGGGACATAGTAATTGCTATGTTCAATAAGGTCATTTTCAATGCATAACCTTTATTTATTAAATTAATAATCACAAAAATCGCTTTTACAAATTTAAAGCAAACAACCCTTTTGTAAAACATCAGCTTGAGAATAATATTTAAAAAAAAGTCATTAAACTTTATTTATAATAATTTTTAGGTTTACCAATATAATATATAGTGCAGTAATCCATGATAAGCATAAATTCGAGTTAGTGTTAATCATTAGTAATATAATTTATACAATTAATATTTTACTACAATTTTATTGAAGCCTAACCAAATTAAATAAAATATCTTTTAGGGGACCTCTCTTATCTTACTTTTTATTAATTATATTAAAATTAGAATTTGCAAGCAAATTTGCCTGTATGACATATCAAGAGATAAAATCTCTATTTGGTATAGACTTAAATAATTCTATTATAACTATTTTTTTTTTGTTTTTTTTTTATATTTACTTTGTAAATAATTTGGTTATTTGTTTAAGTAGTATAGATTTTTTTCTATTTAGTATATTTTCTTTTTACTTTCTTTTTTTTTATTTTTATTCTTTAATAGTCTTGCTGATATTAATTTAATATGTACTTTTATATATCCAACTATAATTGTTTATATTATTCTACTATTAAACTGCATTTCCTGGCTTGTATTATACTACTATTATACTGCTTTGAAGTGACCTATTGTGCCAACTGCTGCAGTGGTCAGAAGATCTCTGCAGCTATATTTTAGATCACTGTACTATAAGTTAATATAGTATTAGATGTATTTAGACTTTAGATTTCAATTATATCTTATAACTTTAGTTATTTCAAAACAAGATTCTAGTACAGTTTCATTACTATGACCTAGAGTTATTACCTAAGTTAGCTAACCATATGGGTCACTTGACCTGGCAGTAATAGGTTGAAAATTGCTCTGATTCAGATTAAACATATCAGAATTCAAAACAGACAAAAGCCTACTAAAATATGCAATTTATTAAATAAACTCTTATCCAGGTTGTTTGATTTATGTAGATCAGCTTTATAACAGGTCATAGGTCAAAAATTGGTCTTTTAAAATACAGTAACTCAGTATTTCTGTAGACAATAAAAGCAAGATCAAGAAATCTTTCAATATATAATCTGAAAAATTCTATTTAAATATTTAAAATACAGGCTGCTCTCTAGCTTTAATTAAAAGTTGTTACATCAGCTTTTAAAGATTTACTTTAAAACTTTATAAATTTCTGTTTGACCCATTGACCTAGATCATAATCCAGATTAATGCTGACCTGCCCAGGTTGGTATTTTTTGACCTGGGTCAGAACTCTTGTTATAACTTTAATTTTGTAGATTATTGCAAATTCTAGAAATTAAGTCTATTTGTAGATGTTCTGGGTTCTTGAGCCCATAGTGTTTTATTTTTCTAATTGATCTAGTTAGCTGGATATTTTTAAAAATTGCTACCATATAGATTTGAACTAGCAACCTTGTAATTTGCAACCTTGGGAGCATAACTACTATGCTATTAATCTATAGATCTTTTCTTTTACTTTTAAAATTTGTTTGTTTATTATTTTAGTTAGATTCTTCTACATGAAAAGCTAGAAGAAGATTTAAAAAAGTAGGTAGTCATAATAAATAGCAACATATTTAGTGATTCAGACATTCTAAGTCTATTAAGATAATGGGTTATGATAAAAGAAAGTTTGCTATAGCAGGTTACATTTAGGTCTTTAATAATAACTAGAGGATCACACTTTAATTGATAGCCAATATATAATGTATTGTACAGTAGTACAAAATAAATTTTAGCCAATCAAATTGTTTAATTTTGCAAAATTTTGACCTTTGTTGGCTATTTTTCAAATATGATCTCTATTAATATTGTTCAGGGTCCTCATATATCTTACTTTTAAATAAACAAATTTATTCAAAAATAAAAATTTACGGTAATTAGGTTGCTGGTTTTAAAAATCAAAAAGTTTAATAATTTGTTTTTAGTGGTTTATTTTTATTTTATTATTATTTTTTTTTGGGTTTTATAATTTGTATTGATATATACATTATCTAAATATTTTTAAAAATATTAAATGACTCATTTATAACATTTAGCACACCTATTCTCAAAATCAAAATTTATTGCAAGTATCTTCAACCCAGGGACGATGATTTTCTGCATTCACGGTATTTTGCAGAAAAATCACGGAATTTTGGCTTATAAAAATTGTGAATTTTGGCCGGGATTTAGAATCCTTGCTCATCGTAATGCCGGACATTAATTTTAGCAGGAATTTACAATAGTAATGCTGGCCGGTTTGTGTAATTCTGGTCAGATAGCAAAATTTTTTCAGAATTTTTGCCATAGAAATCAAGCAGATTGACATTTCGAAAAAAATTAATGCATTAACTTTCACCACCCATATCTCGGTGAATTTCGAAGCTATTTTCATACTTTAATACAGTAGTCAGAAAGCTTAGATCTTGAGCTTTCTTTTAACTATTAAATCATGAGAATTACGGTACTTCGAAATTCATCAGGATATGAGCGATGAAAGTTAAGGCATTACAAAAAATTTTTATGGAACCACATGACCCGTCGCAAGAGTTACACTATTTAAACAAATTCTCATCAATTTAATCTTTTGCAAAAAAAAAAAAAAATATGGCTTCAGAAGAGTGGTTGGAAAAAGCTGTTTCTGACGGGCATATTAATTATTTTGAATATGAACAGTTTACTAACGGAATAAGAATTGGCGAAGGAGGTTTTGGGACAGTTTATAAATTTGAGTGGAAAAACTGTAACTTAACAGTCGCTCTTAAGCGCCTAAAAGTCAAACCAGAAAAAAATATCATTAAACATTTTATCAGTGAGGTATAATTTTTTGTTCTACCATAGATTATTTAGTTGTATACTTTAGTAATATTTCTATAACAATTTAATAAAGCTTAGGATATTGAAAAGTGCATGTAGTCATACGAATATTATTGAATTTTATGGAATTACAAAAGGTACATGCTTTTATCATTAAGTCAGCTTTATGACAATCGTAACAATTTTTAATCATAAATATTTGAAAAGACAGCGAATATTGCATGGTTTTGCAATTTGCTAACGATGGAAATCTAAGAGAATACTTGAAAAAAAAATTTTATACCTTAGAATGGATAGAAAAATTATGTATTGCGAATGAAATCGTGCATGGCCTAATGTTTTTACATAATAATAATATTATTCACCGAGATCTTGTAGGTATACTGTTTCGTGTAAAATTTTTTTAAAAATAAGAAATTATTAAATTACCAAATTGTTATTATTTAATAGCATTCAAAAAATATTCTAATTAATAATGGAAAAATGAAAATTGCAGATTTTGGATTAGCGAAATTAATAGATGAAGCATCGTTGACATCTTCTTCGTCTGGTAATGGAATGGTTGCATATATTGACCCTCAATGTTTTAATGATACTTCATATAAACGTAATAAGAAATCTGATATCTATAGTCTTGGAGTAATTTTATGGGAAATTTCAAGTGGTAGACCTCCGTTTCAATTTATTGAATACTTTACTGTTGGTGTGCAGGTAGCTAAAGGTGTCAGGGAAGAACCTGTTGAAGATACACCATCTCAGTATGTTGACCTTTATAAACAATGCTGGGCTGCCGATCCTGATACTCGTCCAGAAGCAAAATCAATTCCTGAGATCTTGAATCAACTTATTTCTAATATTGAACCAGTTCAATATAAACAATCAAATGAGAATTTTCACGTAAATAAATCTTCGATCTCAGATCATTATATTCTTGAAAACAAAAGAAAAGAAGCACATAAATGTTTTGTTGAAGGAAATTATGTTAAGGTATCGGAACTTTATGAAGAAATTCTCAAAAATAGCCAGCATAATTCTGATTATCAACAAAACGCTTCAAATTGGGATCTTTCTAAAAAGCTTAGCTCCAAGAAAATAAATGAATTGGCAAAGACACTTCGCAAGAACACTAAACTAAATTATCTGAATATTTGTGATAATAAGCTTGATTCAGAAGGAGTCAAGGTATTAGCAAATGCTCTTTACAATAACACTACTCTGACTTCTTTGGATCTTGGGTGTAATCAACTTGGATCAGAAGGAGGAAAAGTATTTGCCGACGTACTTTATAGGAAAACTGGACTCACTTCTTTGAATCTTGAACAGAACGAACTTGGACCAGAAGGAGGAAAAGCATTAGGAGAGGCGCTTTGCGAGAACGATACTCTGACTTTTTTGAATCTTCATCGTAATCAACTTGGATTAGAAGGAGGAAAAGCATTAGCAGATGCACTTTGCCAGAACATTACTCTGATTTCTTTGAATCTTCGATCTAATCAACTTGGATCTGAGGGAGGAATAGAAATAGCAAAGGCACTTTGCAACAACATTACTCTGAATTCTCTGAATCTTGGAACGAATAAACTTGGATCAAAAGGAGGAAAAGCATTAGCAGAAGCACTTTGCAAAAACGCAACCCTGACTTCTTTAGATCTTAGTTGGAATGAATTTGGACCAGAAGAAGGTGAAGCATTAGCAGATATTCTTCGCAAGAATAATACATTGACTTCCTTAGACTTGAGAGAGAATAAACTTGGTTTAAAAGGAGGAAAAGCATTAGCGGTGGCACTTTGTGAGAACACCAAGCTAACTTCTTTAAACCTTCAACATAATCAACTTGGATTAGGAGGAGGAAATGCATTAGCCGATGCACTTTACAAGAACATTACACTGACTTCTTTGAATATTGAAGGGAATAAACTTGGGTTAGAAGGAGGAAAAGCATTCGCAGAAGCGATTTGTAAGAATTCTACACTAACTATTTTAAATCTTAATCGGAATAATCTTGGATCAGAAGGTGGAAAAGCATTAGCCGAAGCACTTTGTAAAAATACTAGTTTGATTCATTTAGATATTCAGAATAATGAACTTGGATCAGAAGGTGGAAAAGCATTAGCCGAAGCACTTTATAAAAACACCACTTTGACTTATTTAGATATTCAGAATAATGAACTTGGATCAGAAGGGGGAAAGGCATTAGCAGAAGCCCTTTGCAAGAACTCCACCCTAAATTTTTTGGATCTTCAAAGTAATCAACTTGGATCAGCGGGAGGAAAATCATTAGCTGATGTACTTTGCAAGAACACCACGTTGACTTCTTTGAACCTTGGACGAAACGAACTTGGATCAGAAGGAGGAAAAGCATTAGCAGAAGCACTCGACAAAGATGTTTCTCTAACTTTTTTAGATCTTCGAAATAATCAACTTACTTCAAATGAAGAAGAAGCTTTGGCAGAAGCACGTAAAAAAAATACTAAATTAACTTTATATTATTAACTATTTTTTATAAATTAAACGATTTAATTTAAATTTAAATAATGATATGTAACGATAGGTATGAAACATAATTTTAAATATTAATGGAATGAATGGGTTTAAGAATTTTGTAATTTATTGCCGTAGTGATGTATTGCTAGTCTATGCGGAGTTTCAAACTGTGTTTACAAATCATTAAGATTAATGATTTGTAAACACAGTTTGAAATCCGCATTTTTCGCTACGGCGATAAATTATAAAATCCGGGTTTAAAATACATTGATCAAAATGGATGAAGTATTGTATAATTTTTAGTGTAATAATTTTTGAAATTTTATTTTTGTAAATTATTTGTAAATAATAAATCTCATAATTTTTGCGATGGTTTGGTAATAAAAATATAATAAAGTATTCTCTGAATAATTCAACTAAACAACGCTTGAGTGCCGCGCCTGTCGCGTGACACAGTGCCAATAATGTCGTTTAACTTAATCGGCACAAGAAATGTGTCTAAAGTTATCTCGGAGCATTAATAATAAACCATTCCATAATCCTAACCAAATTAACTCTTATCCTAACTTTAATAATCAAAAACATATGAGTGGACACGGTTTTAGACGTCTCCTTTTTCGATTAAACTAGTGTTAATATCTTCAAAGTAATAAAGTAATGTTTCCTTAAATCTACATATATCAGATATAAAATTAACCAAATTCGAGTCTTATAAACGTGCATTAAAAAAAATTTGAGTCATAAATGTTAATTTAGGGATTGGAACCGTTTGATCGTTTAAAAATTGTTCTATAGTTCCGGCAGAATTATGTTGGTCGTGGACCGGAATTATTTTAATGCCGGCCAAATTAAACGGTTAAACGATTAAACGATTAAGAAAAATTTTAGGCGGTTCCAATCCCTATGTTAATTATGGTTTCGAGTTTATAAACGCTCCATTAAATATTTTAGCTCAAATTTATGATGGAATCATCAGATCTATATAATAAGATAATTAAAATTTTTTCTACGATAGGACAAAAAAATCGTCATTAGCGTTAGTATTACAACTTATTGTTAAGATTTAAGGTTATCCTAAAGAATTTAATCTTCTGAATTGAATCCTTTAGCCAGACCTGATACTGTAACATTCACATTGCTGCCGATAGAAATGAGTAAAATATTTTGATAAGTAAAAAGAAACTTGAATTACAAGCTTCCTTTTCACTTTTAAATTATTAAGCTTTAAAATTCATCAAGGTGTTGGCCGTAAAAGATAATCTTTTGATTTCTATTAAAATTTATCCCCTTAACATAGTAAAACATATTTTTATACTATCGATATTGGTTTACATTGCGTATTCTACAATGATAGGTGTAAAGTGATAAGTGAAAAGTGATAAGTGATAAGTGATATCAGTATATCAAATATTTTTTATCACAATTTTAAGTTAGTTATGTGCAACTAATTTAGAAATAATTAAGACTTTGTAAGACCAACGCATAAATTAAATACCATATATTATCACGCCGAAAAAATTTTTTACGTTATCAACGTACTTAAGTATGGAGACAGCATTTTTTTATATAAAGTCTACATAATTTCAAAGAAAAAAAAATCAAAAAAACAACAATGGGATCGCATATTCAATTAATTTCGTCTCTTACTTCTCTACCTTTTAAAGAATGGCTAACGAACTTATTTGTTGTCATTTTATTATATATTGCAAAGTATTATTACACCTATTTCACTCGTCGCAATCCTTTACCAGGTCCTTTTCCGTTTCCCTTAATTGGTACGTATTATTAAAATGTTTTTTTTTTTTTTACGCATTTTTTTGAAATTTTATATTTTATAATTCATTGCTCATTAGGTAATATTCATCTATTTCACGGAGAACTTGATAATGTATTTTTTAAACTTCAAGCAAAATACGGTGAAATGTTTGAAGTATTTATAGGATCTGAACGTAAAATTTGGTTAGGAAATGCCAAACTTATTAAGAAAATTAATGATCCGTCACCAAAATCAAACTTTCCAATTCGTGCTAAGGGATCCTGGATTAATGATATGAGAGTGACTGATAAAGGAATTGGCCTTAATACAAATTTAAATTCATGGAGAAATAATAGAATGATGGTAACTAAAAGTATTATGGTACCTTCATTCTTAAGACAATTTGTTCAAGAAGTAGAAAAATTTTTTGATGAATTGGATGAATATTGGTTAGTTTCAGGAAATGAATTGGATTTCTCAAAATGGATTTATAAGTTTGAGAATGATTTAATTATTCATACGTTCACAAGGAAAAAAACTTGCGCGATGGCAATTTATCATAATTATATTTCATCACACAATCATACAACTTCTCACCTTGAAAATGAACTTCGACAATCAGAAGAATTGGTTAATCGAATTCACCTTTGGCAAAATAGCATTCATTTCTTTTTTTTCATTCCAAAATTAATTAGAAGTTACGTACCTCCTTTTAATTTTTATCAATTAAAATACTTAAAAAACATAGAATGGTTAGATAAACATTTAACTAACATAGTAAAAGAAAGAAGAAAGGAAATTGAAAATACACCTAAAAATGAAACATTAAGTTCAGATATCTTAACATTGTTTATATGCGCTAATACAGAAAGGAGTATACGAATTAATAAAGAAGATGATGATTCAAGGCCTATGGCTGATAATGAGATTATGCAACTTATGCTCGAATCTATTACTGGAAGTGTTAATACTGTAAGAAAAAAAAATTATATTTTTTTTATATGTTATTGAATAATTAATTATTATATAATCATAAAAAGATAATCTAACATAAATATTAATCATAAATATTATAATTAAAGGCAGGTTCAACGTTATGCTTTACAATCTATCTTCTTTGCTTGAATCCCGTAGCAAAAAACAAGGTTTATGAAGAAATAGATCGAATCTTTTGTGATGATAAAACTCGTCCCATAACTTATGATGATATTATAAAAATGACTTATACTGAAGCTTGTATCAAAGAATCTTTACGTATGATTCCTATAGCACCATTTCTTTATAAAAGTTCAATTAAGGAAGATACAATCGGCGGTCTTAACTGGAAAGGTGGTCAAGAATTTTTTATTAATTGTAATTATATTCATCATAATGAAACACATTGGTCAGATCCAAAATCATTCATACCTGATCGATTTCTTGATGATAAAAAAATTGAAGAAAATAGCCATATGCCATTTGGTGGAGGAGTGAGGGTATGTCCAGGACGTCACTTAGGAATGGCTAATATTAAAGCCTTAATGGCATTAATATTTAGAAAGTATGATATTGAATTAGTTGAGTCCGAAGAACCATTTAAAAAATTGTTTAACTTTGATAATAGATGCGAGAAATTAATGATTTCACTTCATTTGAGAAAAAGTACCGTTTAAAATTGAATAATACCATCTTATTTATTTAATGAATTCAAAGTTATAATAGAATAATGTAAAATTTAATTTATTTTATATTTAAAAAACGTAAATTGCAAAGTTCTAGTTTCTTTTATTCTTTAATTCAAAAATAAACTTTACAATATTTATAACGTTAAGGTATGTGAATGAGTGAGTGTGTGTAAGTTACTTGAAATAAACCACCTAGTGCAAACTCATAAAAGAGATTTGTCTCTTAATTCCAGCAAATAATTTATCTTTTACGTACAGTACGTACGTACTATAAGTAGTCTGTTTCACTCTCGTGCTTCAGATAGATTATTGTCAGATGACCCCCAACCCAATGAGATGGTTATAATTTGCGTAATGCTGGTGAATGTAATCTCATATGGTAACATCTAACTTTAATAATTATGTATACATATTGAATATAAATTTGGAAGTTTAAAATTATAATAATCTGATTTGGAATTTTTTTTTTTTACAAATTTCATCTTAGTAGCATTTAATTTTGGGATCCAAAGTATAAATGAGATCTTAATATTTTTGAAATAAGTTAATGCTGAAACCCCTAACATTTAAGCTCCGTCATACGTACGAATAAAGGAATTTTTATATTTTTGAACAGAGAAAGATTCTTTCGGGGATGCTCTCTGTAAGAAATATTACATATCAAATGACTATACTGTTGTTACACTCAGAACTGGGAAGGCAAGAGCAATGTTTGTATATGATAAGGTAGCTTTGGGGGCAGTTATGCAGGATAGATGTTTATTTTAGATGATAGTTGGTAGGTAAAAGTTAAATACATTCATTATTACTTTATTTATTATGCGGCCAAAGGATGACCATATCTTCTCTTTATCAGTTCGACCGAACCAAATCTTGGGTTTCAAACAACCATTTGGAGATTTCGAACCCTGTTCTTGGATCATAAGCCCTCATCTGGGGTTTCGACATTATTCATTCGGGAAAAAAGAATTTACAAAAAAGAAATAACATTTTGCCGTAATTTTTCGTAACACTATCCATACCAACCATAAAAGCTGTTTCAACCATAATTATCTGCTCATTACTTATTATAAAGTTCATATTGATCTTTATTTTCATTATCATCATTATCATTAGTGTAGATATGAAAGTTAAAAGATATAAAAAGATATTTAAATATTTTAAAAATCTGTTAACTTGAGTTATATTGATAGAACAAATATAGTTAGATTTTGTTTTAAGGTAGAATAACAAAATTTATTAGAATGCATTTACATTTAAGTAAATATTGTTTAGTGTCATTCTTAATTAAAAGTAAGATAGTTATTAAAGTTTAATTTTATATATGGGGTACAAAAATTGCATAATTCATTATGCCACATAATGTTGAGTTATTGAATTTTAGTGTGTGAACATTATTAAATTATGAAAACAATGGGGAATGTATCCCATCTAGTGAAGTTTCGGAGTAATTTTTTAATGACACTGGAAAACTTATGATTGAAAAAACGTAGTTGCTTAAATGTGGGTCTATTTGAACAAATGTTAATTCTTAAAAGTTTATATTTGGGCAATATTTCCTCAAGGTTAACAAAAAATTTCATATGTACAGTAACATAATATATATAATATAATACAACTTAAATGATGTATGGACGCAAAATCTTGAACCTAATTGAGTAATATTTCCGGACAGAGGAAAGTGTGAATTTCTGCAAGGTGCATAATTTGTTCATGAAAATTTATATGAACAGTATAATAGTTGGCATACATAATTCTTGAATAAATTTTCTGCCCGCAAGTGTATGAGTTGTTGGTCAATTTACAAATATATATAAATTCTTGAATTTAATAAAGAAGTCCACTTTAATTAATAAAATGCAAAAGGCTAGTATACATATCTGAATTTCTTTTATCTTGAATTCGATTTTAACTTTATTAAACCCTTGCGAGGCTCTGTATCGGCTTACTAAGACTCGTATTTTTGTATTAGTGAACCCTGCTAATTTTCGTAAATCGTGGTCACGTGACCACGTTTTGAAGTTCTTTAGATCAAGAAAACCTTCTTTCATTGATATCAATCCGATAAAATCACACCTTCTTTAACATCAGAATTAGCCAGACTTATATAATCGCTCGACACTCGAATCTATCATTTCAGGAGATTAATCTACCTAATCATCTTATTGATCGCATATAGACAAACCTATTTAGTCCTTGCTGCTTGTGAATATTGTAACGGTTAATTCGGAGAACGATACGAAATAAAGGTAATTTGAGCCAATATAGCTCTAACCGTGTACGATGAAAAGAATATCGATGACAAGAATTCGAGTCTTAATAATCTCTGAGGTTAAAGTCAATTCGATAAAGTCGAATTCAACAGACAATAAGTATTTAAACGTGGGCGTTAACTAACTCTGCTTTATTTAATTCAAAGGTCTTATATACATTTTGTGTTTTTCAAGCGTCTACACTAAAAATTTCGGTACTGCTCACTTCACCAACAATCATTTCACCGAAAGTTCATTTAGCTGGGTCTCTATCATTTTCACGGCAACACTTTCCCGAAAATAAAATCCCTACAAAAATTGACCGGAACTAACCCCAACCCTAACCTAATTCGGGCTAACTTGTCGGGATTTTGACATTGTCGGGAAAACGATAGGATCCGACATCATATAGGGTTAGATTAGCTGCAGGCAATATATTGTCATTTGGTGTGATGTCGGCTAAACGTATAATTTAATGCTTTCGTAAATTTTAAAATGAATCCATAACAATATCGATATATATATACAGTATATAAATTCTTCGTATTATGAATAATTTATAAATAAAGTACGCCTTGATGGCGTCCCTTACGGCAGTGTTGTACATTTTCACTGTCCCAGCCTTTTTTTGCCATGTCCCAACGTCCCAACGTCCCAGCGTCCCAAGTGTCCCAACTATGTCCCAAGCCTTAATAATTAATAAATTAATTTAAAAAAATATATAATTATATATTTTTTTAGGTGCTGAACACATTTTTAAAAAAATTTAATTAGATTATCTTAATAAAATTTTAAGTAATTTCAATTTATAAAATTGTCCCAGAATGTCCCAAAATGTCCCAACATATGTCCCAACTGTCCCATGTACAACACTGCCTTACGGGGGTGTTATAAAAAAAAAAAAAAAATTCTTCGTATATGGTTAAAGTTAAATTAGCCACATCCTTTTATTCCATGTTGTTCTCCACATTAGCAGACACGGATGCATTGTTGGCAACAGAGCCTATAGATTTCATGACGAGCAATAATAATACCGAGTCATTAAAAATATAAATATTTATTTTTATATAAACAAATACTGTATTTATTATTTAGAAAAATTTTTCCGAATTGTTCCGTGACTGTATAAAATTTTCCGAAATTTCCCGTAGTCCTATGCATATTTATCTAAATTTTTTTTACTATGAGGGAGAGGGGGGACTCTGGGGGTAATGTAAAGCATAGAATCCAGTTGGTCTCGCCTTATTTGTTTATTTATTTTTATTAAAAAGATTATTACATGAAATGAAAGTTAAATATGCCTTTTTTTGAAAAATTAGCATTTTTAATATAATTAGCACATCTAAAATAATTTTAAATCATCGCTAATTATATGTAAACTTTCATTTAATAAACAAATAAGGCCGTTTTGAAGTTAATTTTTCGGTTAACATCACTCTTCTCGCTTCCACTTTGATGTTCCCCGGTAAAATGAACATATATAAAAGTAAAAATAAAAAAATAAAAAATACTGTATAACCACGAAATAACGTGATGGGGTGTGGTTTCAAATTTCGGCCTAAATTAAGCTTAACTCAGACCGAAATTCGAAATAATTCCCTATGCAAATATAAAATAAAAAATAATTTAAAATAAAAAAAATCCAATTTAAAATAAAATAAAATAATTTAAAATAAAATAAAATAATTTAACTAATTTTCACCCTAGGTCGGGTGAAGATCGTCATTGTTTATATGATCACGCCGGTTACACAAAATCAGGTCTAAGTATTTTTTTTTTTTTACCGTGTTTTTTTAAACCAATATTAACTTTCGCTCTTTTTCTTTTCTTGTCTTTAGAGATACTTTTCGTCGTTGGTGTACGTCGCTGGTGTTGTTGGTATCTTCACTTTGGTGTCGTCATCGCTTTGGAATCATCAAATGTTTTGGTGTCATCGTAGTTGTGGTGCTACCATTTCGCTGTTGTGTTATTTTCGTTACTTGCCTGCTGCTTGCTTTATCGCTTGCTTTGCCGTCTGCTTTGTGCTTCTTGTACTTTCAGTGGTTAGTGTGAAGTTTTGTTGGCCAGTATGATTTCGTAGACGTGCTGTATATGGTGTTATCGTCTAGACGTTATGAATTTCGCTGTATATTTGCCACAATATAATTTCGTTGTGTTGCATTAGCGTCATTTCACCTTTGGTCACAAAACGTATTCGTTGGGTGCCATAAGAAGTTTGAATTTTGGATAGTTAGAGTTAAGTTAGATTTAGGGTTAGGGTAGATTATTTAGTTAGTGGTTAGGGTTCACTGTTTCGCTTCTTATTTAACTATTACTAACTGATAATTTCTTTGTCTTTTTTTCCATAAGAATATATGGAGTATCTTACCTTTTAGAATTATCATCAAAATTTCTCTATCACGTAATTATGCCTAAAAAATTCACGTTTGTTTAAGTTAGGGTTAGCGCGATGTGACTATGCCCAAAGAATTTCAACTTCGTTTAGATTAGGGTTAGGGGTCCTATAGGGCTTGAGGTTAGCAAGATATATTGGTTTGGGCTATACAAATCGCGGGATAGTGAAATTTTCGGTTTAAGCTGAAATCCCTGTTAGTTAGGGTTAGGGTAAAGCAATTAAAAGTCTTTTTCCCTATGCTTTAGTAAATAAAAATGCTGTAGCGGAGGCGACAGCCGTAGCGGAAGCATAAACTATCCTTTGCGAAGCAAAGGATAACGGAAAATGTCTTTTCAATTATATATTTAGTTTTGAACTATGTTAAATTGCGCCGTATGTAATAATATCGGAAAATCCCGTGATTATCAGTTCACGTGCTCTATGAAATTTTCGACCCGACTTCCGACGTGACTTCCGGCCCGACTTCCGACCCGCTTTAACTCCGATTTCCGAACTCGGTGCTGTCACCTAGGGTGAAAGTTAGCAAAATTCAAATAAAATAATTTAAAATAAAATAAAATAATTAAAAACAATATGTATATATCACACCAGTGGTGTTCAACACCAGTAAATACAAATTATAATATGCAAAAGATTTTTTTGCCGTTAGGGTTAGGGTTAGGGTTGGAGTTCGTGATAGGGTTTGGGTTTGAGTTTGGGTTAGGGTTAGTATATACCAAAATTTTGCAAGGAATTTTTTTTGTTAGAACGTGAAGATAGGTTTCTTAGACAGAGTTCTTCGATATAGACAATTTTTTAAAATTCGGGTTACACCTGATCTTCACGTTACACGAATTTCATGAATTTTGATTGATCAAAACACATGTGGTGTTGAACACCAGTGGTATGCTTTATCAACGTCCATTAAAAAAATAAAGTTAAAACGGTTGATGAATTTTACTTAGTGCTTGGATCCGTGGATACCTGACTATTTTTTTTTTTTTAGCTCAATCGCTGAATTTTTATATCCGACCATAAATTATCTAATGAAATCTGATGAAACTGATGAATCTATGTAATTTTTTTCAGAAATAAATGCAAGTCACACTCGTAATAGTAAACCCTAATATAGTTGTATTGAAGTTAGATTCAAAACCAGTTTATAAATTTTCTCGATATAATGAATTACTAATAAAACTCTCAATATAGTGAATTATTAAAAACGTTACTAATGAAATCTATATAACGAACGTAACCTATATGTATTTATTTTTGAAGAAACATTAAAATATTTATACAATAGAATTCGTTATTTAATAAATTGTTAATTCAAGTACTTTTCAATCACACAAAATTATTTGTTAGTCATGAGGAACATTGTCAACTATGATCTGTGTTCCTTTTAAGAATTAACATAAAACGCCGTGAAGATAATGGCGCATCCGGACCAAAAATTATGCGAAATTCTACTAATGAAATCACAGCTGCCCATTAAGTAAAATATTCTCGGACCAATTTGCCATAAAGGAGGCCAAGTTTCTCTCTTTGCATTTAAGAAAATTTCTAAAAATAATTTTCGGCCAAATAATTTTGAAGATCATGGTCTAAATTAAGTTAATGCAGGCCAACCGCTTAATTACACCACAGCGTTTTTTTATAACAAAGTAGAAATTTAATTATCCACCGAAAAAAAAACCAAGCATTATTATGTACCGATTTTACTGCTTATCATTACCGTTAATAAGCAATCACCTCAGACTGTTCTTGCATCACAAACTACATCGTTAATTGCGCCGTATTAAAATAGTCGGATATTTCAGTTATTAACTTAATTGTACATTTTTTACATTCCGGCTTATAATTGTTAAATAATGCTGCAATTATTTCAAAAGTTTATTGATTAAGGGCGTTCTCAAGCATTTTTCTCAATAAAGGGTCTGATTGGTTAGTCTAATTAAACTGGCCAATCAGATTCTTTATTGAATCATTGAGAGAAGTGCTTGAGGTCACCCTAAAATGAGTAATAGTTTCGTAAAAATAAGCTTATTATTTGTACTTGAGTGAAAAAAAAATTACATGGTTTTTGTGCGGAAGTCTGAAAAGCTTTAAGACATGACTAAATTTCAATCATTTTATAAATTAGAAATTTGTTAAAAAACTGTTAGATCTATATATCTAATCTGATATCGATATTTCAGTTGGCAATTTTAATTTTATATTTCTTATATACAGATTTATTATTACAATGGCTTCCAATTATATTGGGTAATGGTTTCGAAAAAAGGCTTATCATTTGTGTATAATCAAGAAAAGTTATAATAGCTTTTGTATGCAGAGATTATTTAACAGCTGCCCTACCTTGTTTGTTGCGTCAGGGATTGTTCAGATTTGCATGAAGAGAGCATCTTTCTGCGTTGTGGACACAATGTAAAATTGTAATACATAGATTTATTATTGTTTATGCTGAGCAGTGGCTTCAAAAGTTTGCTGATGAGGCTGGGTAATTGTTTCATATGAGTGAAAAAATGGTTATAATGGTTTTTGAAAATGTATTATTATATGAGTGCCAAGGGAAGACCTGTCATCGGGCTTTCAATTATATTTTGTACAGGACAAAATCAGTTTAATATATTAGGGATTGTGTCCGGTACAAAATATAATTGAAAGCCCGATGACAGGTTTTCCCTTGGCAGCACTCATATATAATGCATGATTTTTTTCTGATCTAATCCACATTTTCCTTTCTTTTTTTTTTTTTTTAAAAAAAAAAAATATATATATATATATATTATTAACAACTCTTTTACAAAATAAAAAAAAAATGAAACTTGTAAACGTCCTCGCAATTTTGGTATTAATTGTTCAACTGACAATTATTGTCCCCTCCTGGGCGTTTGAAAGACGAGGTATTAAATAAAATTCAATATGATTAAAATTATGTTGTGGTTTTTTCTAAATTTTAACTTTATTTTCTTATATCATAGTATTGCCTCGTAGTCCGTATGCTGATGCTATAAAAAGACAAAACTTTAAAAAAAGACAAGGTATTGAATTAACAGTAATATTAATTTATTGAATGGGCCTGGCGCTGAGAAAAGGGTCCAAATTGATAATAAAATAATATTCACAAAAATCAATGTTTTGTGAAATTCATTTTTTGTGAATATTATTTTATTGTCAATTTGACCTCTTTCTCAGCGCCAAGCCAAATTAATAAATTAAATAACTATCTTAATTATCTATTGGCAAATTTTATAAATTAAGTTTTATAATAATTAACTATTAAATAAAATATCTCTATGTAAATTATATTATTAGATGGTAAGTAAAAACTATTTTATAAACTAAGAACTTTATAATAATTAACTATTTAATAAAATATCTCTAATTATTTAAATGTAAATTAAAATTATTAGATCGTAAGTACACGCACGTATAAGACTATTTTATAAACTTTATAATAATTAATTATTAAATAAAATTACATACCGGTATATGTAAATTAATTATTAGAATGTAAGTATAAGACTATTAAAATTTTATAATTAAATAAATTATTTATATATAAATTAAATTACTAGGCTGTAAGTATTATAAATTAAAAACTTTTATAAAGGTCTACTATTAAATAATCATTTCTAATATAAATTAAATTTATTAGGGAGTAAGTGTGGGACTATCCTATAAATTAAAGACTTCATAATAATTTACTATTAAATAACACATCTAATTATTTATATGTAAATTAAATTATTAGTTGGTAAGTATAAGTCTATTTTATAAATTAAACCTTTGTAATAATCTACTATTAAATAAAACGTCACTAATTATTTATATGTAAATTACTAGAACGTAAGTATAAAGCCATTTTATAAATCAAAAACTTTATAATAATCTACCATTAAATAAATAAGCCATTCCTAATAAATATATGTAAATTAAATCATTAGCTTGTAAGTATAACTACTCTATAAGTTAAAACTTCATAATAATTTACTATAAATTAAACATCTCTAATTACTTATATCAAATTGATAGGGCGTGAGTATAAACCAATTTATAAATTAAAAACTTGATAAGAATTTACTATTAAATAATATGTTTTAATTATGTGTATATATATACATATATATTAAATTATTAGTATGTAAGTAAAACTAATTTATAAATTAAAAAACTTTATAATAATATACTATTAAATAAAACATCTCTAATTATTTATGTGCAAATTAAATTGCTAGGCCGTAAGTACAAATCTTATTTATTAATTAAAAACACTATAAGAATTATATTATTAAATAAAACTTCTCAATTATTTATGTGCAAATTAAATTGCCAGATGGTAAGTATAAGACTATTCTATAAATAATATAATATTATTAAATAAAACATTTCTAATTATTTATATGCAAGATAAATAACTATTTTATAAATTGACTAAATAATCTATCTCTAATTATTTGATATGCATATTTATAGGTGGTGGTCAATAATAAGTTTATAGATGGTTTAGAATTTTAGAATATAAGAGTATAGCAATATAGTTCTATAATGCAAGTATATTTGTTATAATAGAATCTTTGTATAGTACAAATATTTATTTGACTAATCCTAAATTAATTGATTATATTCAATTTTTTAATTGATTTTTAGATCTCGATATAGATTTTACTATAGCTCTATGTTCATATATAGATTATATACCAAATTTGTGTTCTTAAAGTAATAAAAAAGATCTTCTTTATAGTATTATTTTATAGCTAGAAAGAGTTGTAATGCCATTTTCTAAAATGTAAATAATAATATGGTCATTTAAGATTTATAATTTTATATAGTGATACTTTGATTCTCTATTTTTCAATGTTTTTTGCCATAACAAGTTGAATTTCTTGTTTTTATCTTGGTTAAAAATTTTTAATGATATTACATTTTCTTGGTTTGCACTAGTGATTTGAACTGGTTGGGCTATAATTGGTTAACCAACCTGAACTGAATAAATTTTGGGTAACCAGTTAAGTAAATACTTAATTAGTTGACCTGTATAACCAGTTGAAAATTAGTAATCAGTTGACAAAATGTAAATGATATCAGAATAAGCAAAGGTTCCAAAAAGTTTCAAAAAAATAAACAAATATAAAAGATAAGCAAGATAGAGACAAAAATTTGGGTAAAGGTCCAAGAATTTCCAAAAGTAAGCTATGAAATAATCTTAATCAGTTGCAATTGGTTGATATCAAATATTTTAGTTTGGTTAACCAATTAAAGTTTTTTTCTTGGCTCAAATCACTATCTGGAGATATAACTTTCCGAATTTAGGCAATGATCTAAAAACTAGTAGAATAAGTTGCATATTCATGCAACCAATCTTATTTGTTTTTTTAAATATTCTTCTCATTAAAAATTCTATTACAGATTTATTATCTATTGTAGTATAAACAATATGCAATTAAATTTGAATGCCAAAGTATATAGTAGTTAAAATTGAATTAGTATTGGAACTATCATAATTTTTATTATAAGTTACTATAAAAATTCTGTTACAGAACTTACTCACTATTCAATAACCTAAGCATTAAAATTGGCATGATTTTTATAATAATTTACTATAAAAAATTCTGTTATGAAATTTAATTGTTAATATAGTATATTCAGTAGCTAAAGCTAAGTTAGCATTGGAATCATCATAGTTTCTATATAAAAAATTAGTACAGAACTTACTTATTATTTCAGTAACCTATTAGATAATTAAGGTTGCATTGGAATTATCATGATTTACTATAAAGAATTTTGTTATAGAAGTTGCTTACTAATGTGGTATATACAATAATTAAGGTTGAGTTAATGTTTGATTTTTACTATGATATAAAAAATTCTGTTACAGAATTTACTTCTATTTTAGTAATTACAGTATATGATTAAGGTTGAGCTAGTTGTATTGGAATTATTAAATTTCTATTATGATGAAATAAAAAATTCTCTTCAGAATTATCATGATCTCTAATATAAGTTACTATAATAAAATTCTATTACAAAATTTACTCACTATTCTAGTAACCAAAGTTAGTGTTAATATTGAGTTAGTTATTGTTATTTCTACTAAAGTTACTGTAAAAAAATCTGGTTAAGAATTTACTTGATAACAATAGTGTATAGTTAAGTTGGTTGCATTAAAATTATCTTAATTTTTAACAATTCACTATAAAGAATCCTGTTACATATAATGCAGTACATATTATGTTTAAAGTTGAGTTAGTATTAAAAGTATCATGATTTCTATATAAAAAGTTTGTTATAAATCCTACCTACTATAAATTTTGTTATAGAACTTATTGCTAATAGGTAAACTTAGTTGCATTAGTATTTAAATATTATAATAAGTTACAATAAGAAATTCTGTTACAGAACTTTTGCTAATTATGATATGTAATCAAGATTGAGTTAATTTGTTAGAATTTTTATGTTTTCTAACTTAAAAATTCTGTTATAGAACTTAATTGCTAATGCAGTATACACAGCAGTTTAGAATTATTATAGTTTCTATTACAAGTTATCACAAAAATTCTGTTGCAGAACTTACTATTCTGTTACCACAATATGTGATTAAAATCAAGTGTTTGAATTAAAAATTTTGTGGTTTCTACAATAAGTTGTCATAAAGCTCTGTTATAAGCTTACTTACTAATGCAATGCATATAGTAGTTAAGGTTGTGTTAATATTGGAATCATCCTGACTTCTACTTTTCTAGATAAAATTTTGTTTACAATACTTGCAATTTCAGATATCACGATATGTGATTGTGGTCAAGTTAGTTTATATTAAAACTATTGTAACTTCAACCATGGGTTACTGCCAAAAATTTTGTAGTATGTATAAAGTTAATATTAGAAATTAAGGATGACCATAATCATGAGTTACTATAAAAAATTCTAACATAGCACCTGCTTGTTATTTTGTACCACAGTATGTAGTTAAGGTCAAGTTTATACATGGTGATGAAATTATTTTGGATTTTGGAACCTAAAATTAAAATTTTTTCCTAAAATTGTTTTTGACCTATTTTACTTAAAGCCCAAAATTTTTTGATATTTTTTTGTATAAATGAAATTATAAGGAACATAAATATATATATTTTATTTGTTCTTCCTTATAAAAAATTTTAATTTATTTTTGGGAGCCCAAAATAGATTTTTTCAAAAATCAATTTTGTGGTATGTATAGTTGAGTTTTTGAATTGAAACTAATGGACTGATATTATGAGCTTATACAGAATTTTGTTACAGAATTATTGTAATGTCTACTCTATAAGTTATCATTAAAAATTCAGTTGATGCTTCTAGTAACCCAGTATATAGTTAAGGTTAAGTTAATTGCATTATCATTATTATTTAATATAAAAATTTTGTTATAAAACTTTTTCAATAGAAAAGAAAGAAATATATTTTTAGGTCCATAGGTTTTTAAAAAAGCTACATTAAGTTACGATTTACATTTTTGATCACAGCAATGATTATTGCAGTCTCTACTTAGAACTTTTGAGTTCAATTAATGCTGCTAGTAAAGATGTAAAAACATAACTTAGCATGGTTTTTTTAAAACTTTTAACTAGATCTAAAAATAGATTTCCTTTTTTTCTATTGAACAGCTATATTTAATGGTTAAGTTAGTATTAGTATATAAAAAATTTTGCTACAACTTATTCATTATTTTGGTGACCACAATGTGTTAAAGTTAGTTGCAAATAGTTTTACTATGAATTGTTTCGGTGATAAATTTTGTTACAGAACTTATATATTACTAATTCTGCTATTATAGTATGTGGTTAAGAGATCTGGTTAGTCTGCATTAAAATTTTCCAAGCATGTGTGGTGCAGTGCAAGCTCAGTATGATCAATCTATGTAAACTCAAAAATAATTTCACCTTATATTGGCAGTCGAAGCCTAAAATATAAACTAAGTCGATGTTACAAAACCTAGAGCCGCAGACATTAGAATATCAATGAACATATACTATGACGTTTAACGTGCCGTATGTGACATGCCGTTTAATATGATTATATATAAATTTTATATGACATGAAGAGTGATGTACTACCTTGGACCTTCTAAATGTCTGCAGCTCTAACAAAACCTACTTAGCCTGCTAGTCAATTAATATTAAAATATTGCACATTTTGAGCTATTTCATTACCTAACTCTTAAAAATATCGCATATTTTGAACATTTTGACTATTTCGTGCTAATTGTGTGTATCATATACATGCTGCACATAACTTGCACATGTTAATGTATATTAAATCATAATAATAAAATGTAAGCATGATTTGATCTAATTGTGCATGATGAACCTGGTCACAACCAATCAAAGGCACAAATATATTATATAATAAAATATTAAAGCGCACAATACCAGTATGATTATATTGCATGTGTAATATAAAATGTATATAGGGATGTTTGGATTGACTTTATCTATGTCGCTTATACTGATTTTCTTAGAATCCTTTTATAGTAAAAGCTATGATTCTCGTTTATTCATTATTGGAAAGAAGTTAAGTTTTTAATTTGAATAATGTAATTTATTAGGTGTGTCAATATGATGAAATAGTTACATCATTTTTTCTGTTGATAGTTATTTGAAAAGTGGTATATGCATGTACATATATTGCATATGAAAGAAAATAAAACTTGCGATCAATAAATATTAAATATTATAATATGCTGTCACTTTAATTATAGGTGATAATCTGTTAACAGAGTGATGGACTCAACGTTTATTGTAAGGATTTGTTTTTTTCTTCTCATTTTTCCTTTTATTACTATATTACAATCATGTTTCTTGTCTAGTTTTTTTTTGTGCAATGATTTTCATTGAGGTTTTGTTGTTTCATTTTCTTCTAAACATAATTTTGTCTTTCATTATTTGCATAAAATGGTTTCTTTTAACAACTAGTTTCCATTTTCAATCAATAATCTAAAATTGCTTCAAAGACATCATGTTTTTGCCAACACTCATTTCACTGACAAGCTTATTGTACAGATGATAAATTTATAGATAAGTTTGGTTCATGAACAAAATATTTTGCTAACAGCTCATTTTGCAAAATAATTCTAGTCAATATAGTAGATTAGAATTAAGTAATATGAGCTATTGATAAAATATAATGTTTATGAAATGAACTTGTCTATAAATAAATCATCAGTAAATAAGCTTGTTGTTGCATAAATGTTGATGGACTGTAGTATATTTAGAGTTTGTTAGTGAAATAATAAGAACCCATTATTTAGACTAATTCATAAATAAATGTTAAAATTTACAGATTTTGAGGTAAAAGGTTAGGGTAATTTTTTGTTTGCACTACATGGAATCTGAAAACATGGGCCAGTCAGTCTTTTTTTCTAATTTACTATAAATAAATAGAATAATTTTCATACTAAGGTTATGAAATATGAATTCTTCATTTTGTACAAGGAATCAAAAATTGGGCCAGCAGTCATATTTTTCCATCAGCCCTATCAAACAATTATAGAAAATTAAAGGACTTCATTAGGTAACACCAGATGAGAAATAGTGGAAAGAAACAACTACCAAAAATTGAACAATTGGCACAGCTGGGATCTAAAAAAAAAAATTAAAAATGGTCAGTGGATAATACAAAACAAAAAATCAATTTTGTGTGGCCTTATCAGGAGTCATGGTGATTTGGATGACTTTATGAAACCACATCTTCTATTGGTTATTTTTAAATGCAGGTATTTTCTGGTAAATGTTGTGATTATATTAATTGTTGAAGTTGAATTACCATAATTATAATGAGATTATTTTTCCCTATTAAAGCTAAACCAAAGTTGTTTTTTTGTATTGGATTTCAAAATCCATGGTTGGTTTTTTTCTTTTCTTTTTTTTTGCTTTCTTAATCTATACTAAATTAATAAATTCACATTCACCTTTAAATTCATGCAAAGTTATTTTTTGTTTTGCATAACATGGAATCAGAAAATTAGATTGGTAGTTAAATTTTTTTTATCAGTTCTATTGGGTAATCCTGCAAAATAATGCATCTATCGAGTGATACTAGATCAATTTATGAAATAAAATCATTAGCACAATTGGAACTTTAAAAAAATTTGAAAATTGAAAAATGGGTTAGCAAGTAATGCAAAACAAAAATCAACTTTGCATCCTAATGTGTGTGGTAATTAATAAGCACAGTTGGCTCTGTGGCATTGGGGTGATGCAATAGTAATAACAATGCAAGGTCTTACATGTGAGAGCAAAGCAGGAATTTCATATTTGTAAAGAAACTATGTGGTAAGCAACACAAGAGCCCACTAGGACTCCACTAGGCTCCATGACAATGGTCTTCATTTGATATTCAGCACCAATGGACTGTAAGAATCTTTTTTTCGTGGTTGAGCTTCATGACCCTAAGTGAATTCCAGGACAGGCCGGCAACAGGCTGGCCTGTTTCAGACCTATTAATAATCTGATGAAAAATTTTCATCATAATGATGAAACCATTTCATTAGGCAACTTGGGTAATTGTTTTTGAACCCAGACCAATTTTATATATATGCTGTAATAAAATTTTGATCTGAATTAAAAATAACATCTACTTTTAATTAATGAAACTTGTGACGATATAATACAAATATACGATGAATTATAGAATAACATAATATAAGTTTTTGATATAATGGTGAGAAAAATAAGTACAATTTTTTTAAAAAACATGTAACCAAAAATATGTAAATTCTTTTATGAACTGCGTGGTATCTTATGCTGAGCAACTACCCTAATTCAATAACTAAATTCACCAAATGCAACTTCTCCATCGTCCTAGTGAATAAATAATACTTATAAATACTGGATATTCCATTTTTTGACTAAGTTTTCCCATGCCAAAGGCACGGGTTTTATGCTAGTATTATGTAAATATTCCAAAAAATTAACGACTTTACCCTAATTTTAATTAATCTACAAGATAAAATTTATACAAAACAGAAAATGTTTAACCACGTAAAATGAGAATAAAGCTAAAACTATCTTACAAAATACAAAGTTAACCCTAATAAAACCAACATCAAACAAAAAACGTTATCAAACAAAATAAACCATCAACAAATATCTTTACTTTATCGATAAAAAAAAGATCATAAACCATAAATATAACCCTTAACCCAAAATAAAGATCGTACTGGTCCTGCGCTGCGTCACGCGCTGCGCAGCTACCCTAATTGATGTTAATTGACCATTAACTCTGAATTAGATTTATGGCGTTAAGATAGTAATTGTCATAAATTTTGAAGCTTTCCCACGCCGGATTTATGGCAGTAATTGATGTATATTTCTATTGGCTAATTTTTTTAAAAAAAAAGAAATTAATTTTGTATGCCTAATAAAAGCTATTATTGGCAAATTCTTATAAAATTTATTTTTTGGCCTAAATATAGTTTTCATACTATATATATATATAGTACGTTCTGTATATGGGAATCCCCATAGCAGAAAGAGGCAATGGGTCAAAAAAAATTTTTTTAAAAAAAAATGCAATTTCTCGAAGATTTAGAGTAATAGGCATATAATTTTTATAAAATTATGGAATCAATATTTTTTTTCCCGCTGCTTCTTTTTGCTGTGGGGTCCTCATATACGCACAGTACGTATGTAATCGAAAATTATGCTTTGAATTTGTGTAAATTAAATAGGGAAGAATTATAGTTTGTAGTAGAATTAATTTACAAATTAATAAGTTTACAGTACATGCCGTATTTTTTGCCGTAAATGCGTTGAGCCGTAAAGCCGTAATGCCGTGATGCTGTAAAGCCGTGAAGCCGCAATGCCGCAATGCCTAATGTAATGCATTATATACTTGCCTTTAAATAATATGCTATCAGCTATTAATTATTTTTTCGAATTAGTACTGTATATGTAACGACTATGAAAAATGATGTTTTAATTACGCCTCCCGGCGTCCCTTTGAAAGGGTTTTAAAAAAAAAACAAAAAAAAAATAAATGTTTTCAAATCTAGGTTTTATTTTGACTTAAACGATTGTCGTGATTTATTTTTTGTCCAATTAGACCATTCTATAAGTCATTGTTTGAGAACAGCTTTAGCGAGCTAATTGATCAGATATGACATCATTGTCAGATTACAATAATAATTAATTGATCACGTGACATAACTTTTATAAACATGATTTTTATTGAAGAATTTGTTGTAGAACAGTAAATGACAAATATGAAAAGCAAACAAACAGTTAAGAAGCATGATTAATGACTCATAAAACTTTCTATTTTTCACTTAAGGTATAACAGTCGTAATTACTAGATAGTTTATATGTTATTACATAATTAAACTTATTACCATCAGCTTTCGCAATAATAGAGCCAAACTCTTCTTTTCCAATTCTTTTAGCATTATCTAGTTCATTGAATGGAATTTATTATCATATGCGAAGACTCTAAGTTGAAATGATTTCGTGCAATTATCAATATTCTTATTTATACTTGCCATCTTTTGTTGTTCCACATTATAGATATCTTACTTCATCTTGTCATATTCATTATAATGTGCACATTCCGTATTCAAGTTCCCTTTGTAATCATAAAATATTTTTTATTTACATCTGTCATACAGTTTTTTTACACTTTAAAATAGAATGTAAATAAGTTTTATACTTACCGACTAATTAATGTGAACGAGACACAGTCACTCCAAACCAGAACTGATGAATGTGTTGTTATTTGGCATGCAAGCATTCGTAGTTATAACATTATAATATTATTATAGTATTATAGTATTACGGTATCACATTATTACAACTATTTTCCCAAGTACATTTCTTATGGCATTCCTATTTGATATCAGATGTTACGATTTGCAAATGACTATTTTTTTAATGATTTTCATCGTAATAAGTTGAAAAAACTACGTATCAAAAACGGATCAACAATTCTCACGAAAAAAAAAAAGATTATCCATCATCATGTACAATACAATACTTTTATCAATGAATTTTAGCTTAAATGAATGTTAGAATCAAAACATTCAGAATCTTATCAGTTCTTGAAATATTAACCAAATTCAGCTCCTGAAAAATCTGATCAGTGATATATCAGTACATTTGATATGTGATATGTGATTGCTTAGCATATATAACTATCATTTTTGTAAAGGGTTAAATCCGAAAGCAATAAATGATTCGTAAATGGAAGCTCGAAGCTTAATTTTTCCTTGGAAGTACTCATCAGTCAGGAATATCAAAAAAGTTATATAGTCTTGTTTTCTATTAATAAATAATATACTGCATAGAATAGAATTTAAATAAGCCTACTTTAGAAATTTTTTTTGAAATTTAACTTGTGTTTTCTGAAATATACATGTAAAGCCTATTGAAACACAATGATTTTTAAGTTTTGTAACCGTTTTTTATTCTTTTAAAACATAATATAAATCAATAGTACGTAAAGGCATGTAAACCTGTTTTTCTTTTTCTTTTTTTTTTTTTTATTAAAAAAAAAAAGATTAACAGATCACGGATCCTAAATTAGCTATCAAATTTGTTTAACAGACAGATAAAATTTTATTAGTATAGAATTGCATACTATTTTTAGCTTATATGTATTATAGTAATTTTATATTATATATTGTTAAATACGTATTAGATAATCAATAGATAATATAAATTTAGCTAATTTTAACTAAATTAAGTAAATATTAACCATTTAAAAAAATTTAACTAAAATTATATTATAAACATTTTTAAAAGTTAACTAATTTTAACTAAATTAAATAAATATTATGAACATTCTAAAAATTCAACTAATTTTTAGTGATTGTACTTGGCCGGAAAAAACGTTATTTGGTTAACAGACATATTTGGTTAACAGACAAGTGAATCCGTAGCTCACTCGAGTAATCGACGGTTATAACTGTGTATAAAATTTTATCCGAGTAAGCTATTCAAATGAGAATAAGTTTACGGATGATCATTTTAGAATCGGTATCCATTTACCAATTAATAAAAAAAAAAGTTTAGAAATAATAATAATAATAAAATCTATAATACAAATTTTTAGACTGTCTAGCATCACATGATCATATAACACTGTATAATTGTTGAATTGTTGATCGGAATCTGCACAACATCAATTAACGAAGTTACATTATAATTGTGGCGGCTTATGCTAAAATTGGCTTATGCTGAAATCCGGGGTCTCTATTTAAATCTATAATACCTACTAAAATCTACATATACTCTTTTATTAATAACCCTAACCCTAAACCCTAACCAAACTATAAAACAATACCCCTGAAAAAGCCTTCTAAAATTTTATAATTTCATAATAAAATAACTTAAATTTTCAGCATAAGCCAATTTCAGCATAAGCTGCCACAATAATAATAATAATAATAATAGACTTAGAGAAAAAGGTATCTATTTCCCCTTTCAGCAATTAAGACTCTTTTCGATAGATAGTACATCTTTACCCTAATATGACTTTATTTGGTTTACGAAAAAAGCCTGAACCGCTGAAAGGGTCCCATAGTCGAACCTTTCTAAGTGCATATGTTCTGCATCATTTCACAAGTTAGGTCGATTTCAAATTGACCTAAAGTCATTCTTAAATTTTGAAGCGGTATACTCAATCTTGAAAATTAAAAAGATAAAATTATAAAAAAAACAATCGTAAACAAAAATAGTTAAACTGTAATAATCTAAAAATTTTCCCTCATTTATTCTATATTAATACATAGCTCAAGTTAACTTCTGAAAAGTTCGAAATTTAAAAGTGGGTCTATTTATTGATGTGTTATTTAATACATTAGAAATATGTTAAAGAAAAGCTGAAATTTATATTATTAACGGGATATTGATAAATCGATAAAAAAAGACAATTATATTAAGAATTTTTCGAATTATTTAATTAACTTATTGAATAATATATATAACTTATATATGACCAAGTGATAAAACTATACGACCATTATAATGTTAATTATATCGAAACGTTCATTTGCATAAATAAAAAGTGATATTACATAAAATTTTCATATGAAGAAATTAAAAAAAAGCATAAATTTAAATAAAAAAAATCGCATAATCAATAAAAAAAAAAACACAACAGTAAAATTTCGCTTGATTAAAAAATTTTAACAATTTTTACATTACCGCATAGAACTTACTCACATCGTCTTCACGTAGCAAATTACTTTTTTTGAGCCTGCCATTCCTCTTTTTCTTGCAAAGTGTAACACCGAATTGACGATTTCAATAATATCCAGGGCTAATGTGCTTTTAAAACACTCTATTCATGAATGCATTCATAAATGTATTCATGAATGTATTCATGAATGTATTATGAATGTATTCATGAATGTATCCATGAATGGCATCATCAACTACTGTTTGCAAGATAAAACATTACCACATATAAATCTTTCTAATTGTATGTTAAAAATTTATTATACTTATTAAAAAAAACATAGTCATAATAAAAAAAATCATTCACCAGGTTTTTGTCTTGACTAGCATGCTTCGTTATTTGGTGCACAACACAAATTATCTTATAATAAAATAAGCTTGTGTCCTAGGTTATTTTCAATCGTCTTAATTGTATAAAGTTTTTTAATTACACCAACATAAAGAATTTTAAAATCATGAGTTATCCAATTTTAAATTTTGTTATGTGAATCGCTTGATTTTTAAGTGCAGTTAAACATTAATCATATTTATTTCGATTCATTAAAGAACGTTTTTTTTTCCTTTGACGAATAACCATTTTTAATATTTGATCAAAGATTTCACGAGCGAGAAAGTTGTATCATACCAAATTAAGAAATTAATAATGAAAAAAAATGAAAAAGATTTGTTTAAAATTAAACATTCGAAAGCTTATTTTTTTTTATATTAATTAATATAATTAATATGATGTATATTTGTAGAATCATAAAAATTAATAATGTGATAATATGTAATAATAGTTTAATAGGCAATAGAAAATAGAAAGTTATTTATATTATTGCAAAGTATAATAAAAAAACCCGTCGTTTAACGACAGGTCCAGTATCTAGTAAAAAAAAATTAAAAAAATTAAAAAAAAAATAAATAAATAAATAAAAAAAGCGAATAAAAATGAATTACTATATGCACGCCTAAATATTAAATACTAGCTAAATTTCCATACATTAAAAGAATATTCGAATATTCATATATATTAATAATTTTTTGCATTCCTCACATAGAACAAATCTGCATTTGTTTTTCGGCAATGGCAGGAATCTGGTTGGGTGTCTTGTCTAACCCGAATCTAATAAGAAGATAATTATTACAAAATTTTTTTTTTAAAAAAAAAACATAAATTACCTTTTTCCAGGTTTTTTTTCATGATCATTATGCTCAGCCTGTTGGGTAGCGCAGATTATTTCGTAAAATTTTCGACATAACAAACTTGCATTCCCAAGTTATTCCTACCTTGTTTAGGCAATGTGTAGTTCTTCCGTTACGCCAATACAAAGAACCTTTTAATTTCGGGTTACACTGAAGATTGGAATTTTTTAGTTTATTTAGAAATCAATTAAGTGTTGAAGAAGAAAATATGTAATACAAGGCGATAATGATCGATTCGAATATAATTAATAAAAAAGAATGATGCTTGAAATAATAAAAGAATTATCCTTATAAATATCAATGAAAAGAGCAATGCACGCATCAAGGTAATCATTAATAATTATTAATATCGTATCGTCATTGATAAAATGTGCAATTTTTTATTGTCGTTATTAATAAATTAAACAGTTGATTAGATTGTTGTGGTCTCATGATCTGCATTAACGAATTGACCTAGGTCACGATCGAATCGACTTAATTCAGAAATAACAGAAATGACGCGGAACATTAATACTTTCGCTTCGCCTTATAACACTCTCTGAATCTCTGTGAATCCCACAACTTTTTAAAAGTCTGGCTTTGCATATTAGTTACAATTATTCAATTACACGGGTATTGTCTAGATATATCTACCTGGGTATTGCCCAGGTATGCTTACCCGGGTGAATCTATCGGGTAGCTCTAGTTATTATCGGTTATCCGGTTACCCCGCGGATGACCTGGGTAATACTTGACCCGGGTATAATCTCCAATAGTTTAACTAAATTAAATAAAATATTATAAGGATTATAAAATTTAACTGATTTTTAACTAAAATTAAATAAATATTACAAACATTTTAAAAATTTAACTAATCTTAATTAATAAAATTAAATAAATATTGTAAACATTTTAATTAAGGTTTAAAATAATAATAACATTTTTTAAAATATTAATCACTTTTACTCAAAACATTAAGTGTTAATTATTTAACTAGCAACTGTAGTATTAATATTGCTGGTGTAATTTAGTAAACTATATAATTAAGTTGTACAATAAGAATAAATTAACAACTTTAAAATTTATATTTTATTTAAAGTACAAAGTCAAATTATTACAATTAAATATAAATCAAATACTATATATGCTATATTATATTTCTGTATATAACATAACATTAAACCAATTTTATTAAATCAAAAATTAAATATTTTTAATCTTAAAGCATTAAAATCCAAAAAAAAAAAATTTCATAAACAAATTTGAAATATAGTATTATTATTAATTTTTAATTGCTTTTATATAAATTAGTAAATTTATTGGCTAAACCGATGAAACACAAATTATATAAGACTACTATTAAAATTTTAAACAATAAACAATTCTTAGCTCTATAGCAGGTTTGTGAATAAACATAGTTTAATCAAAATTTTAATTATCTAATTGCTAATGGCCTAATTGTCCAATATTCTAATTGTCTAATGTTTATTCAATTTGACTGAGAATAGACAATGTCTATTTAAATAAAAATTTAATTAGACAATATGTCTATTTATAAATTAACTTGTCTATTGGTCCATCGGTCTAATTTTATCCTCATGTAGTATAAAAAAAATGCTAATACTGCGCATATAATTATAATATTATAATTATAACAATATAAAATAATATCAATATAAATATTTTTACATTTTTATATCTATTTATAACAGATCAATTATAGATATAGCATTGGTTTTTTTTATGGCTACCCTGGTCAATTCATATATAAATAAATAAATTTTTTTTAATCTTTTTATT
>QKWP01001070.1:153015-165915 GCA_003550325.1 Gigaspora rosea
AAAAAAAAAAAAAAAAAAAAAAAAAAAAAAAAAAAAAAAAAAAAAAAAAAAAAAGATATACTGTATATTCAAAAAAGGAAATATTATCAATATTGATATACCGTGATATAGTATTAATAAGAGTAATATTATCAATAGTAACTACCGGATAATTATTAATATTTTTTAGTGTAAGTCAACAAAAAGATTCATCTAAGGGCAACAAGATAAAGTGAATACTTCTATTTTATATGAAAATGATTATGGTTATTGTGATTTCTATATGTCTCTTTAAAATTTGAATATTCAATGGCAAGATTATTCCATGAATCTGATATGAATATAAGTGCTGACAAGTAAAACTTACAAGTAAAACTTACAAGCCAGAATAATCATAATTCTAGGTCTAATTAAATTGTGATATTAAATATATAACAAAGATCTAATTGATGAATATACAGTACGTATGTACAGTAATAAAAATTTATGCACAGTAATATAAATTTAATTGGATTATAAAGTATAAATACAGACTTGCAGGCTTGGCAGCATACATCTACAATAATGTATCAAGTTTGAAAGCCTTTGTAAAAAAAATTAGGACATCAAGGCAAAGAATAGTATGCAGGGTTAGAATACGGGGTCAGAATGCAGGGTGGATTAGACAATGGAATTGGTAAATACGACATACGTACGTACAGTACTTACGTACGTACGTAGTACGTAAAAATGTTGAATACTACAAAGTGATATGCAAAGTGTTCTGCACTGATACTTCGTCCAAAAAAAAACACGAAAATCATAAGGTGTCAAAGGTATTTGAAATGAAAATTTAGTTAGAATGTAAAATTTACAAAATTAAAAGTTTCATAATTAGTTCAATTTGTAATAAAATAGTGTAGCGATAATAGAATGACATCATTATTTGATTCTAACCTTAAAGGCGATAATCATCCGATACGCTGTAACATTTATTCTGCATTATCTAAAATTACTATTGGAACTAAAAAGCACATATACACATGATCAATTGTAACAAGGGGCAACATAATTTATTAACAAGGACGCGCTAATTCAGTCACTAGTTCAGTCACTTATTTAAAGTTAAATGATGTTTCAGCAAAGAAAACAAAATTAAAAATTTTTTAACGATCTCGATTAACTACTATTTCTAAAAGTTTTTTTTTAAAAAAGGTTAACATCAATTAAATACTGAAATATCAGTAAAACATTCAATATAAAATTGTCCTATTAGACGCAATTTATTACATAAGGATATTTAAGTATATTTGTATGTGTAAATAATAAATAATAACATAAATATTAAATGATTATTAATTTCAATGACAGCCTGAATTGCTAACGGTTAATTGAATACAGTCTAACACGATTCTAACCGAATGGGAAATGAATTATAAATATTATAAAAATATCTTTAACATGTTAAACGATGTTGCTCATTTCACTGATAGTCATTTCATCAAAAAAAAAAAAACTATTGAGCCGACATGGTCAAGATTAGCATTTTATTGGTTGCGTGATGGGATGAGAATAACCAGTATTTATTCTCACTATTTCTGTATTTTGATAGTTAGATTGATCGGTGAGAAAATTAACATATAATTATTAGCACTGGTAATCAGTGATGTGCTACAATAAATTAGTCTCATTGTTATCATAATTCATAATCATTATGTATCTAATATTAGAAATTTCGATCACGGGATTCCTAATCAGGGTCCTCGGTAAATTTTTATTATGTAAATAATGTAAGAACTTACCATAATGAATTCGACTAATTTCTTTTTAGCAAAATCATCCCTTTTCTAGCATATATATTAATACAGTAATATTTAGTATGCATATATGTACGTCGTATGTACGAATGATGTAAATGCATACTCAAGTACAAATCACATATGCATGTATGATCGCATATTGAATAAAGAACACTATAAAATGTTTATTGTTTACTATTTTTAAACAAAGATCTTATATACTGCAATACACAAGGTTCTTGAATGTTTTCCTTTTTATACGAGATGTTTTATAAATTAATAATACATCTCAGAAAAGATTCACTTTGATATTCTTCCAAATTTGATTTTCTTCATCGATGACATTTACTCATGTATTTCATTATATCAATAATAAAAACTGGGTTACAAATAATTCGAAAATATTCGAAAATTAGAAGAATTACACAATTTCACAATTTCGGTAAATGCACTTTCACCATTTTCGCCAATACTATTTGCATTACTTGCATTAAATTTGTGTATCATCCCTAACATTGTTAATTATATAGATTAAAATTATGTCATGCATTTAATTTTAGATAATGGATTAAAGTTTTTATGACTCGTAAGCTTCTTTGTCTTGTCTCTTTTTAATGTTGCTGATTAATTTGGTCCAAGCTTAATGGATAAACATTTTCGAAAAAACTATACCATAAAGAAAATAGTAAGTAAAGATAGTCGTAAAGGATTGGTAATTAATTCTTTAAACTACAAATTATCTTTAATTTATTGAATATATATTTTACCTGCATTTTTTATTTCGTAAATAAGTCAACCATTCAGTAAATGATGATAATCATTTAATATGTGATTATTTTAAATGTGATTACTTAAAACAATGATTATCATAAATTATTGTGATTAAAAATTTTCGAAAATATCACATGATAAAACATATGTGACATTACATAATTTATAAGTATATACTCTAACAGTATAACAGTACTCTAACGTTAAAAATTTTTCATTCATCAAAAGTTAACTTTAAAAATTGACAGTACTGCAGTAATCATTAACCAACCATGATTAATAATATCTTTTCATCATTTACAATTTCTGACTATTCAGAATTATTTATATTTTTCTTCATTTTTTATATAGTTCATTTTTATTATTTTTATTTAATTCGTCCTAATCCTTTACCTGGTCCATTACCATTACCAATTGTAGGAAATATTTTTCAAATAGGTTTTAATTTAATTTCATCTGTTCAAAATTTTCAATCAAAATATGGAGATATTTTTGAAATTTATATGTTCTCAGAACGTCAAATTTGGTTATGTAATCCATCATTAGTTAATAAAGTTTTCACTAATTCTACTAAATCAAATTACTTTCGAAGAGCATTATCTACTCAAGGATTCGAAGAATTAGGAATTGATAAAGTTGGTATTGCTTTTAATAGAGATCTTATGAGTTGGAGATATAATCGTAGAATTTTAAGTTATACACTTACAAATGTTAGAGTTTTAAAACAAAGTATAAAAATTGTTAAAAAACTTTTTGAAGAAATTGAAGGTTATTGGATTACTTTAAATAATTGTAATGAAAATAATGATAATGATACTGAATTGATGATGGTTGATCTTAGTCAATGGACGAGAAGATTTATGACTGATCTCGCTTTAAATATGAATTTTAGTGAACATGCATTTAGCATGGCAAGTTATTTTAATTCACTTAGTAAAAGTAAAGTTCAACAATCTCAAGAAATTATTGAATCTGAAAAATTCCTTAAAAGTCTCTCATTATGGGTACAAAACAGTAAGTATATTTATATAATATATATGTATATATTTTTTTTCTTTACTGACATCTGACATTAATTTATCTATTATTAATAATAAATAATTTCATTATTTTCATTATTTATAATATATAGTAATATTTCTAATGTTTTGCCCTTCGAGTTTCATTCGTCATTATATCCCTCCATTTTCTTATTTTCAATTAAAATTTCAATCAAATTTTAATTGGTTAAATAACGCGTTTTCTAAAATAATTCAAAAACGTATGAAAGAAATTGAAAATGTACCTTTAGAAAATATTCAAACTCATGATATTTTAACCACATTATTGACCATTAATATCGATCAAGATTTAGAAAAAAATTATAGATCTGGTGAAAAAATAAGACAAATGGAAGAATCGGAAATTGCTGGTGTATTATTAGAATTTTTTGTTGCTGGCGTTGAAACGGTAACTTTATTATTATCATCATTATTATTATACTGTATTAAAATTAATATTAAAATTAATATTAATATTATATATCCTTAATTAGGTGTTAACTACAACATGTTTTGCGATTTATTATATTTGCAAACATCCTTTGGTGAAGCAAAAACTTATTCAAGAACTTGACTCAGAATTTCCAGAGTTATCATCATTAAATGATATGCTCATCTATGAAAAACTTTTAAATAATCTTCCATATTGTGATGCTATATTAAAAGAAACAAGTCGATTAGGAACAAATCCTCCAATTAATCCTCGAGAAGCTTCCATTCAAGATGAAATTAATGGTCACATTATTTCTAAAGGTTCAGTGGTAGTAGCATGTACTGATGCTATCCATTTACATAAAGATTATTGGGAAAAACCTAATGAATTTATCCCAGAAAGATTCTTATCTAAAGAAGATTATCCACTATCTTATTCTCAAAAATTATATACTTTTGGTAATGGATTAAGAGGTTGTATTGGTAAACAATTAGCATTGATTAAAATTAAAACCTTTTTAGTTTTATTACTTAGAATATACGATATTGAACTTGTAAATGAAAATGAGAGTGCGATATGTAAAAGTTATGCTCTTAAAGTTTGTAATAGTTTATTAGTTAAGCTTAAACCCAGAAAAGTTTAATTATATCAATTTATTTAGGGGTTTCAAATTTAATATCTTAGAACCTTATTTATTTTTCCGATTTGTAATTAACCATGGTAAAAAAAATATTATTTAAAATTCTAGAAATTCCATTTACCTCCATTACAATTATTTCGTCATACTTTACTATACAGATTATTATTTTTTTTCTTTGTTATAGAATTATTTGTAAATCTTAAATAAACTTTTAAATTAATAGAATAAATTACAATTAACTCTAAGTGCATGTTCATTTATTATCCAAATACGCACGTACCATGTACGTGTACTGTACAATCAGAACTCCCTAAGTGCACCCCTTAAGACTGACCATAAATGTATTTGCATTTAGGGGGTTCCCACTATATTTTTACTCGTTAAATGCAACTCGTAAGTTACTTTTTTGCATATGAAGATGGTTCTGAAATTCGAGTGTTAATTGCATATAACAGATAAGGATTTAATGTATACATATCGATCGATATCTTCTAGCAGATATGTACGTACGCATGTACTTAATATTTAGTACATTAACAGAATTGTATGATAACAATAGATACGTATAAATTTGGAAAAGAAAAAAAAAATAAATAAAACACAATAGAATAAACTTTTAAAGCAATGTTTTATTAATATGTGATAAGTAAATGAAGTAATTATGAAAATATATAATAATGTATATTAGTGTGAAATCAATGTCTAGTGAAATCAATGCCTATACTATATGCTAGATATGCTAGGTATAAAATAATTTAAACTACATCTATAACTTTAAGCAATCGTTTCATTTTTTTTTGGTCGAATATCTACCTGAAAGTTTATGCCAGTAAAAAGAGCCAACAACTACATCTAATAATGCATTAACATATTTATTAATATTTTGTTCATTCTCTAAATTAAATTTATTGGCGATGTCTTGAATTTGTGTCATTCGTCTATTGATTAATTCCACCGTATAATTAATTGCTTCTTGCAAGGAACTTTGGTGTAAACGTCGTAAAACTATAACAATATTATCAACATCTCCTTCTATTAATTCTTTTTTGAGTGAATAAAGATCATTAATCAAACATATATGATCATTACAATAATTCATAAGATTTTGTAACTCTAAATTATCATATGAAATTTGAATTCCAAGCAGGGGTTCGATTAAATTAAAACTGGTCATTACTGCCCCTGAATTCCTCCTGATCTTTATATATTCTTCCACTGAATTAGGAATTTTATTGGAACTTTCATTTTGTGCATCTAAACAACATGATTCAAAATAAAGTGAAATAGTATTACGAAATTTAATTCTCCATGCTTCATTAGTTATTTTTTTCATTCTAGCCCATACATCCCATAGAGCAATAGCAATTGGATTTTGTAAAACTTCTGATTGTAAATTATCTTCTAAAATAGTATTAAATTTATCAAGTATTATTTTTATTTCTTCGGGTTTTCCTTTTAAATTTTTATTATTATCAATCAAATCATCAACAAAAAATAACCAATTAAAGAAATCAATAGCAAGACAACGTCTTTCAAATGGTATTGTTGGAAATATATAACAAATAAGTAATCCAAACTTGCTTCCTTTAAACTCTTTATTCGTGGTCTTTTTCTCAATTAATTCAAATTTTTTGGCCCATTCACAACAATGTTTTTCGGTTTTTAACACTTCTTCCTTTGAAATATAATTACGAGCGCGTAAAGGTATATCACATTTTAAAGATTCTAAAATTTTATTTGGTTCGCTAAATGTATTTATATCATTAGATTGTGTTATGATTTTTGTTTTTGATAATTTCTCTATTCTTGAAACCTCCTTCCATTCAATCGGTTTATTATTTTTCGATTTTATAATCTTTCTTTTACTTTTCGGCATTATTTTTATCCTTTTTCAATTATTTGAAAAACGTGAATACGGAAGAAATTCGATGTTTAAATATTTGTGATAATTATATCACATTTTTCAGGTGATTACTGAGTTTTTTTCACATCTCATAATAATCATCTGATTATTACAATCATTTTACGGCGATCTCAACAATCTTTAATAATAATTATTATATTACTCACCCGATATTTTGGGTTAACCAATTTCTGGGCAAAATGAATCCAAAGTGTTTCGGATTAAATATAACTCCAAAGTGTTTACATTAATTAAATAAACATTTTATTGTACCAATACTAAGGTTTTTTTAATTGGAAAATTAAGTACTTGCATTTAAAAAAACCAATCGCCGGGAATTTTCTCAAATGTGAAAAAGAATCTCTTACTTATTTAATTGCTTTCTGGATCAGTATTTACCCATGCTATTTCTTAATTTATACGCAATGTACAATACTGTGGTATATACGTAAATATTTGTTAATAATTTCATTATATAATTAATATTCAAAGTTTTTCCGATTTTACATACCTACCAGGCGTGCATTTTGTCGGGGTTGCAAAAGTTATTTAAATGTGAAAATTCTATTATGTGAATAATATTGGCTATTTATTCCCCATTTGACTAATTATAGGTTCCGGTGTATTATTCTTATTTGGAATAGCTTAAACTCTGAAGAAAATATCTTTGCAAAGCAGAGGAAAAGAATCAATTTAAAATACTTAGATCCCCGATCAAATGATATGTATTTATACGAGGGAAGTACATTTATATAGGAAAAATGTACTTATGATGGGAAAGTGTACTTGATTGGTTGACTTATCGTTAAAGATTGGTTAATCTTTTATTTTTGTATTAGTAACATTTTCTGAATTAATAATATTTGATAATTTGGTTACTGACCAAAAAGAAAATGAATATCAGTATTACAGTATTAGGGATCAAAACAGCCATCCGAGTAACCGTGTACCCGATCACCAGGTTGACCCGAAACCTTTTACAAATCGGGTGATCCGAAATTGTTATGGGCTAGTTTTTAAAGCTGATTTCATAAATTCTGAAACATTTAAAAAAATTGCCGATGAATGAATAGGTAAGTTCTTATTTTGATAACTTATTTAATTTCAACTCGGCAACTTATCAATTCGGTTTTCAGCTATCCCAGAATTTATGAAAACAACTGTAATCTATCACAACCAATGCTTTACTCGGTAAATAATTAGTTATTATGTGCCGTTACATGAGGTATGCGCAACTAGTATGCAGCTATGAACAAAATTTTGAGACCTTACCTGAAAAACTAAATCAAAAATGCTTTATGATATTTTAATTATATAAAATTCATAACGCAGGTTATGTCATGCTGAAATTTCAGTGATAGTCAATTTAATCGTCTTTTAGTATCAAATTTTTTGGATGTTATAGAACCGGATAACCAGATAACTCGTTTTAATCGGGTATCCGGTTTTAATTTCGGGTACCCGGGTTGATGAAAGCATTTGACCCGAGGAACCTATTAAGTATTATATGACATTATATAGAATCCTTCCATCTTAACGGGACTTACTACAACGAGAATAGAGTGTATATCTGACATTATGCACGTATTGTACGTATTTTTTTACTGTACAAAAAAAGAGATACTACTCCCAACCAGTTGTTATAGGACATGGACACGGGCAGCGGACAGTCCGGAACGGGACGTTCGCGGACGTGTCTGCCCAGAATTTTTTTACCATCGGTGTTGGCAAATATGGGCATGGACAATATGGACCATTGGATATGGAAATTTATGGACTATATCCATATTGTCCATATTTTTTTATTGGATATACACTTAGTCCAAATAAACGCATAAGCTACAGCACCGAAATATTCCGAATATAACACAAAATTGAGGCTAAAACTTGGGTGAACCTCCGGAATGTTCAGAAAATTTCAGTAAAGAAAATATATGGACTTGGACACTATTTGGATTAGTCCATGTCCATATTTGTCCAAGTTCAAATAAAATTGGTGTCACGGTTCAATTTGTGACCTCGGGATTTCGTGGTTCCGATTTGGATCTGGATATGGCGTGATACATATGCAAAAATTAGTATTATTAGATAGTAGCCATGCATATAGGGATATAAATAAGAATGTAAAGTAATAGAAGAAGTGCATTTTGGTTAGAGAAAAAAAAATAAATAAAGAGAAGCGAATAAAGTTGGCTTCAGTGAAAACGATCTTACCAATACACTAGGTGGTCATTGCCATAGTAGTGAAGGTGATGAGTTGATGGAGTACCTGAACGATACTCCACATACTGTATTTAACCATGACACTGGTTTTGAGTGAGCATCAGATAGTGTAAGTACCAAGATAGATCAGGATAATAAACGAATATGTAATATTAGGTTCTGGTTTGTAAATACAAACAAATGGGATACAAGACAAAACAAGACAAAATGATCCAAGACAAGATCAAACTGCACTAAGCATATAATCACAATGCTCAATAAAACAATAATATGATAGAATAACTTTTATGTATATATGAGGGATCAATTAAGGGCGAAAGATCAGTAAAGGATTTTTTTTTAAAAAACAGAGCGATATCTCATGATTTCACTAATGAAGCTTCCCTGTGTGTCTTAACAAAAAAAATTCCTTACAAAATTTTGCTTCATATGCAGTTAGCTTGTTCATCTTATGTTGATTACTTATGTAAATTTATGTTTTAATAGTTAATCCCCATCGTTATCGCGGTGGCACGTGAATTTACGTTCATTACCCGTGCCAAATCCCGTGCCGATTCGACTAGTAAACTGCTGCAAAACCCGTGCCATTTACGGTCCAATTGGCACGGNTTACCCGTGCCAAATCCCGTGCCGATTCGACTAGTAAACTGCTGCAAAACCCGTGCCATTTACGGTCCAATTGGCACGGGCACACGGTCCCTCACGGTCCACTAAATCCGAACCAACTCGGGCCATACCCGTACAAATCCGGACCTTGACCCGTGCCTATCCGATTCCATCCCGTGCCTATACGGTACATTTTTCTTATAGGGAGGATGAATCACTTAGATAGAATCTAAAGAAATACAAGCAAGGCAAATATATTGCTCTTTTATATATTGGGTGGAGTCAATAGAATAGAAAAAGTTATTAGGTAAATTTGTCCGATTTCCATCGGGCATATGGTGGCTAACTAGAATCTTCTTGATACATTTTTAGATTAATTTCCTATTACTGTACTAATCTTTAATTGCATCAAAACTTTCCTTTATATCACTATTTATATTAAAACTATGTACCCAAAACATTAATCTTAATATCTACTTTACTAATTTTTTATTAGTCCGGAGCGAAGCGGAGGACTCTTATTTTTACATAAGGTTTGACCTGCAAATTTTTGTCTGTCCGGTTGCATCATGTGATATACAACCAATCACATTCAACTGATTGATGAAAACAAAACAGATACTTATATTGCTGTATTGATGTTAAATATATATATGTCGTGCATCAGATCGATTCTTGTATCAGATTAGAAAGGGTTAGGGTAAAATTACGGTATAGTTTAGGCCGGTTGTTGCCGATCATTTAATGCTGGTCAACTGATAGTCATCTGACGTGTGTTGGATTCAATCTGACACAAGTTTTAATCTGACGCACAACATATACTGTACAAGTATATTTTTTAAAATATAACAATAGTTCAAATTTTTTACTATAATAAATAAATTGGTTTATTTATATTTTAATAAAAGTTTATTAGTAGCATATATCAATTTTATATGAAAATTTCAACGTACTATATATAACTATATAAATATATTTATGTATCCTCTACCCTTAAAAACATCTAATAGTTAGATATGTTTTTATACAATTTTACACATCTTAAATATTAAATATATTATAAATATAGTCAGATCTTCATAAATGCATACCCTCTAAATGCATAACCTCTTTAAATGCATATTAATTATTTGGCCCATTATTGGTTTAATAAATGTTGTAGATAATGCTGAAATCAGATAATGCTAAATTCACATAATTACATTGTTATAGAATAGCTTTGTTAATTTTGGTAAAAATTAGTTGAAAAATTAGAAGTTAATAAGGAAATATTAAAATAACTGTATATTGTATTATGCAAAACAATGCACAATGATGAATAGCGATGTATAGCAACATATAACAATGCATAGTGACACATAGTGATGCATAGCGATGCATAGCAACGCATACTGATGCATAGCAACACATAGCTCAATAGATATATAAACCGTCTTTATTTTTCTTAGTTTTGGATAGATCCAGATATTGTATTTTATAATTACCTTTATATTTATTTACCCTCATCTATTATTATTAATAAACTCTTGGGATTTCTAAGGAACAGACACCTTGGAATAGCCCTCTTGTTAAATTAATAAACTGTCTATTATTTCTTGTTGTATCTTACCAAACTGCCTTAAAGAAGTGTATAGTTTCTTACAGATATAAAGAAAACTATACTTCTCTCTTGTACACCACTTTATGCCCACAGAAAAAGGATCTCAGAAACCATGTAATTGTTACTTTATCAGAATTAAAGAAGGCTTCCGGTACTGTAACATTTGGTGCCTTCTGGCAGAAATCTTTAAAAATAACCTGAGAAACTATTTGAAATATTTAGATATTTTTGAAGAAATTTGAAAATTTTGTTATTACTTTTGGCAGAAATTTTTTTTTTTGGCTGTTACAAACTCTTTTGCTACTCTCTTGATTACTTTCTTGTTATTCTCTTTACTATTTACTTGAAATTTTCTTTTTGTTAGATATTAACTATTGTTATATTTTGGAGATTAAAATTTTGTCAACAATTTATTACTAATATTTTTTTTGAGATATCACTATTAATTTATTGCTAGTTTCTTTAAAATTTGGAAGTTGACTACTCTATATAAATAGAGCTTATGAACTATACTTAGAACAAATTGAAGTACATGAAACAATTTATCCTTTGTCACTTGCAGTAGACATTTTACAAGCCTATCATTCTGATTTATCCTGTACTGTCTGTTATCCTGTTGCTAATTTGCACTGATTTTTTCGACGATTTTGGAAAACATATCGAGATAACTATTTTGCTACTCAATACTTCCAAAAGACAAACGACGCTTACCGTGTTCTAGTTACTGCTACTAATTATAAAAGTGCTAGAGCTGCTGCTCAAGATATTATTTTTAGTTGCTGTTATAACAATGATCTTTTAGACCCAAAAGAAGTAATTGCTAGTCTACTCTTGAACATACTCCATATACTCTTGCACCTACCTTACCTTCTAATTTTGGCGCTACACTACTTGATCTTCACATTGAGGACCTTCTTCCTTCTACTCTTTCTCCAACTCGACTAAGGACTAAAAACCTTTAATTTGATTTTAGAAATTAATTAGGGAGAACTGAATTAAACTTTAATACTTTTCCACCCAGATTTATATATACTTTAGAACCTGAACAATTAGCTAATGCTAGTATTGGTTTTTTTACTTTGAAGATACTTACCGTAAACTGCCGTATAAACGACCCGGGTCTGTTACATTTTACCCATTTTAAAACCTATTAATAGACCCCCGGGTCTCTTGTATGGGTACGGGTCTGATAACTGGAAAATTTATATATGGAAATTTATATAAAGGTTTTAGTTATATATTGTATGTAAATATAACCTTTTAGTAGTAGAATAATTTTACAAACCGCACATACCATATTTTTTGCCGTAATTGTGCAATGCCAATGCCATAGTGCATTATGTAAGTAACATAGCTCTCACAAGTCTTTATAAACACAATTTTAATTGAAGAATTTGTCATAACACAGTAAATGACAAACATGAAAAGCAAACAAACAGACGTTAGAGAGCTAAGGAGGAGTAGATTTGCAATGGTATATTTGTGTAAATTTAGACGAAATGGATCTTACAAATACATAGATTATCCAGATAAATTTATAAAAGAGGTGACTTTTTAATGCTTTTTACGGTATTAAATATTATAAATTAAATATATAAATAAAAGTTTTTTTAGCATTGATGAATTTTTTTTAATTTATGTAATCAATATTCATTTTCTAATCTTTAAATTAACAATTATTAAAATATTAAATAATAAAATATAATTCATATTTAAATTGTAATTTTGAAATAAATAAAAAGTATAACTTTATTATATAATTTTCTTTTTTATCTAATTTAATTTTTACTTACTATTCGCTATAACCCATTTACTTTAATTTACCTAATTTAATTTTCACTCACATTTTCCTATAATCTATTTACTTTAATTTATTGATCTTATTTAATATATCTAATTATTATAATGCTCTAACAAAAAAAAAAAA
>QKWP01001071.1:18666-29377 GCA_003550325.1 Gigaspora rosea
TAACAATAATGAAATAATAAACTCCAAAGAACAAAGCAAACTACAAATACCTAAACACTTCACAGAACTAAGGTTTAACAGGAAACCACCACCCTTTTATTTCAATAAAAGGCAAAAAAGATTTGAATTCATTGACGATCAAAGATCAACAAACTACTCACAGAAATTTATAAAAAATTGCAACAACTTAGGAATAAACCTTGGAGAAAACTTATTAACATATAAAGGAGAAACCACCTCCGCAAAACAACTAGAAAGATACCAAATTTGGAGAAATCAGATTGAAAAATCACCACTCTTTAATCATCAAACACCAATATCAGGATTAAAACATGAAATTATAATGAAAGAAATTAATGATCTTAACGAAGAAGATGAACGAACCTTATTCCCAAACTTTAAAAATCTTGATAATGAAAAACAAGATATTCAAGAAATCCAATATTATTTTAATCAAAACCTAAAAGAGAATCGACACTTCTCATTAAAGAATATTCTAACAAGTCAAATTAAAAAAGAATATGATAATCTACATGAGATGTTAAATCATGACACCTTAAAACTCAACTTTATAGTAATCGACAGAGCAATAGCAGTAGGAAAAACTACATTATGTCACTGTCTCAAAGAATGGCTACAGAAATTAGGACAAAATGTAATTCTACGAGAAGAAATCACTTTACAACATAAAGATCTATTAAACATGTTCTACAAAGACCCAGAAAGATACAACTTTGCATTACAATTAATCATTATCAATGAATGGAACATGATGTATCAACAATTACATCGACTGCAACTCGAAGAAAAAATTCCTGACAACACTTATATCATCGAAGATAGAACAGTATACAGTACACAATTCTTCACAGCAGAAAATATTAAAGATGAATTTAAAATAGCAAAATTACAACAAATGCTTGAACACTCAACATTCAATCTGTTACCAAACAAATTAAATTATACCATATTCTGCGAACCAGGAATTGAACAAATGATAAAATGGTTTGAACAAAGAGAAACCGAAGGGAATAAAGGAACTGATAAAGATATTTCAAAAGACTATCTTATTCAAATCTATAACAGATATCTTAAAATGATCAAACAAGTTCACCCCCAGCACATCAGAATCGATAACAAAATTCTGAATCTAGAACACATGTTTAGAACTCTATTCATACACGAAATGCATGAAACAGAAGGATACAATCGGGAAAAGATTTACCGACTACAGGAATATTGGGACGAACATCTAGAACCCAGATTAACAAAAATTCCTACCAAATCATACACTGTATTAATACCATTTACCAAAAAAGACCAAAAATGGCAAATACTTACAGTACAAAGACTGAATGTAACCATTTACCCCAACCAATATGAAACAATGGGAGGAAGCATCGAAGAAACAGACAAAGAAATATTTACCGCAGCAATAAGAGAATGTGAAGAAGAAACTGGATACACACCAGAAGAAACAAGAATGCAACTCATTCTAAACCATCAATACCTTTCAATCAATAAAAATAGGACTCAAACATTTGTGAAAGGAATTCACGATATTGCCCAAGTGGAAAAAAGAATACAAATCTTTACATTTATATATTACGTATACCCAAAAGAATACGAAAAATTCACAACAAAGAACCTGAAAAAGCCTCACCGAGAAAATGGATGACGCTCGAAGAAGTACAACATGAATTATTCACACCAACAATTCATTATTACAAAGAAGAAATCTTTGATAAACATATACCCGCATATTGGGAAGAATTTACCTTAAAAAGAAAAGTGTGTACAAAAGGCACACATTGCAAAATAGAAATGATCGACAGATATTTCTGAGTGATAATTAACACTGACCTTCAACAAAATTGAAGAAACCTGCACAGGTTAAAAGACGGATCATCCTCAAGGGCCAACGCACCGAACAGCATGTACAGGGCGATCCGCCCGAAACATTTTCTGATCACACATGTGACACCCAGAACGTAACACATCTATACCAAATCGAAATTACCGTAATTAGAAACTATACTCGAGGTATAGCAGTAACTATTATTTATAATTACTAATTATAAAAATTATTCATAGCGATAGTAAACAATTAGTCATAATAATAGTCATAGTAAATAATTAGTCATGGTATTTACAATGTATTTTTAGCAAGATAGCACAAACCTTTTAGCTATAGACTTCTCGATGTATAAATACGATAGCTTTTTACCTTTGAAAACATTATAGACGACCCGCACCCTCCAAACCTTTTAATTTAAAGACGCATTAATTTGACTTGACAAAACATACTTACATTTCAAATCAAAAAGGTCTTATCCCAAGACTTACAAACTTATAAGGAGCGACATTAGAAGGCACCCAACACCTTTATACAATTACCCTTAGTATAATACATGTATTAGAAACATGTAAAGAACCATATTAGCGCCCAAACGTGCATAAAGTATAAGCACTTAAAGCTATTTGACATAGCAACCAACTGGTAAATAATTACCAAAGTACGAGAGTATCATTAACTTAAACCACTTTTGACAACTAAGCAGTTGGCATACCACAATGACAACGCAACGTGCAAAATTATACTTAACAAGTATTAACAAGGCCCAAGTACAATACGTACACTACAATACATTCTTACTTCATATTATTATAAACATTATTTAAAGTCTAAAGAAAAGACTTACTATATTAAATTAACAAAGAAACATATTTATTAAATAAAGAAATTATTTTATTAAAACGAAACTTACTGTGCAAATAACTTTACAAATTATCCTTCTACATAAAACTGAATTACCTATTGAATAAAAACCTTCTATAACTAATAAACGAATATAACAAAGAATAAATAACCTGTATAAAACTTAGAAACCAAAAGGAAGCTCAACCTTTGAAAGCAAAAGTAATACCTTAGAGAACTTATCCAACTCTGCAAACAGTAGGTATAGCCAACCTACGAACCTCAAGTCACCATTCCAACTTGAAACCGTTCTCAATTTATTAAATACAATACAAGAAAGTAGTAATAAACCAGAGAAACTGGAAATAAAAAATATATATATTAAAGTAAAGAAGAAAAGAAGAAGCCACGAATTGGCATACTAAAAGAAAGTAAAAACTCGCCGTTGGCACAACTAAAAGGAATACAAGCGCGAAACTATCTATATAAAATCTATTCAAGCAAAAGCATAATCGTCATAGAACAATAGAAGCTTAATCAACTCATACAAGTACCAAGACGAGGGAAAGTACCATAGTGAAGTTAGCAAGAGATCTACAGGATAGATACTGACTAACCTGATCTTACAACCAACTGAACTAAGGCTGTAAAGGCTAACACGAAACCTTACGTTGACACTATTAGGCCGATCACCTGACAAGACAACCATATTGGAAACTCAGACATTAAGGATTGAACTATTGAACGAATGCGATACATATTACAAATCACAATTACCAAATTAATGAAGAATATAACCACAATAACCATTATACTATTAATAGCTACAATACAACAAATAGTCAAAGCTCAAAACATTAACGTCACAGTACTAGTCATAACTGTTACTCAAACTCCAACAAACGTACTATCTCCAACAACTATAATTACAACTCAAACTGTAATACAATCTCCATCAACAACTACTTTAATGACGCAAATGCTGTAAACACACTCATTGCTGAACTCGTAACAATAGCCATATCAACAATAGTAATCACAATCATAATCTGTATAAAGAAAAGGAATACAAAAGTCTTGAAACAACAAATACAACGTTTGGCCACAACCCAAACATCTAGACCACCGGATTACCAAGGATATCCATAAACAACACGTAATTTGAAATTACAAAGCTTATAAACAAAAGTATAAAAATAGCTGCAAAACTCATACCACGAATGACATATCTACATTTGGACATAAACGACATTAAACATTACGACATACCAACATTAATATCATTCATAGTACTCATAGCAACAATAATATTTGGAATATTATTCACGATATACACCTGTTTAAGGAAAGAAACACATACTGGAATAATAGAAATATCTAGGACAACTGATGCTAACAACAATAATATTAATAATTAGTACAACATTACTACTTATAGCAATACTTATATCCACTATAACAATATCTATAATTATTCACCATCAACAATACAAGAAGTTTATCAATAATTAATGACTCACAATAACTAATGACTGAAACTAACTCAACAACTCTTTACTGTACAACATTTGACAACAATCCACTAGCGACACAACTATTATACATAGAACTTATTACTATATTCATAGCACTACTATTTATAGTATCACTATACTGCTGTTGTAAACACCAACGCTATAAAAAGAAGGTCAACAAGACCATACCTGGAGCAGATCAATACCTTAACACTGACTCAACTTGCTGTTGTTAACTAAAAATAACTCAACAATATATGTTTGGACAAAAGAAAAAGAAACCACAATATAATTACCAATATAGGACACCTACCTTACCAAAACAACCTATTAATAATCCACCAGCTATACCATATGTTAGACCACCTGTGAACCTACAAAGGCTACCACATCAAGTGATAATTAACCAAGACGTACAACATAGACTAAATCAAGGATACAAACCACCCAACTTGGCACCACCAAGACCACCACTCAAACCACTTGAACTAAAGAAATATATACCTAAACGAAGAAAATAATTAATGTCTGAAAAAGATCCTAATCAACTACGATTATTGGAAATATACGGAACCATAACCATAGTCACAATATTATTCGGAGGATTAGCATTAATATACATAATCCACGTGATCAAAGTCCAAAAGAAACAAAAAGAAAAGTTAAGGAAAAGACAACCTATCATAGCTAACGATACTGACCAACTACTTTACGGACCAAATCTAAATAACCTAAAGAATACAGGAATATTCTAAGGATACATGTCAGTAATACAAATATCTATAACACCAAGTACAGTAGTATCAACAATATTATCAACAGTCATATCAATATCAACATCATTGATAACTCAAACATCAACACCAACCTCAACACCTACAATTACTCAAACACCACAATACTTTCAAGATAGTAACGTAATTGAAACACTAGCAATATTAGGAACACTAATAATCACATCAGCAATAGCAATAATATATAAAGCTAAACAACTTAAAAACAAAAATAACGAATTCAAAATACAGAAACAACAAGCTGACGATGCTAGAATTGCTGAACAAGTTAGACAAATCAGAACAGAATTATAAAAAGTGGATAAACAACAAGAAAGCAAAATAACTGTCATAACCACTGACAATAGCATAGCATCAATAAACGCATCTATAACTTGGATGAACAACATCATCATAATACTATCAGCATCTGACAAACCATTTGAATACCTAATACAAACTATACAACTATTAATTGTAACCATAGCCATAGTATACATAGCATCAATAATATCATACACAATAGTACAAGTCAAGAAAGAAAATATCAGAAAAATTAATGAACTTCCTAGATAAAGAAAAGATTGAAGAAATCAAGAAACAAATAATAAAAGCACCTTACCAAGGAATAGTAACTAAAATATTAGAAAATAACTTAAAAACAACTGAAGTCATAGTTGAAAAAGAAGTCATAAAAGAAATAATTGTCCAAAAAGAAGAACCAAACCAAATTATAATTAAAACTGACATATTACCAACAAAAAGAAAAGCACTAATCAATACTAACGAAGCAGCAGAATACTTTGTATACAAGGAATTGAAAACACAATTCTTACAAGGAACCTTACCAACATTTAGATATCCAACACTATTATTAAAAGCAAGAAAATTTAAAGAACCAAAAGAATTTCTAGAAGAAATCTTAGATAAAGCACCTTACTTAAAGAAAGAATATTTTCTAAAAGAAAATAAATGAATATAGCAGAAAAAGGAAATAATACCTTTATACAAGTATTTCAACAATTCTTTAAAAAATATCCAGATCCATTAAATTACGATCAAAAAGAAAAATTACAAGAATACGTAAAACATCACGAATATAGATTAACCAGAATAGGAAAATTTGAGTATATTACTGAAACAACAGAACATAGATTTGTAGTAACAAAAAACGGAAAACACGTAACACTGAGACAACCAGCAACAATAAGATCTCAAAAAAGAACTGTAATAACAGAAGAAGATACAGCAATATATTTATTATACGTACTGATCTTACAAGACACACCAAGAATTATTACAGCATTGCAGTTAGCTAATAGAACATCTAGAAATCTAGAAAATTGGCTAAAATTTACAAGGTGTAACTACCATATACCATTACCACAATAAAAAATGGCACAACCTGGACCAGAGCCCGGATGGCCAAAACTAACAGCATTCAGAGAACACATAGGAGAATTCGACGGAGACGTCAAATTATACAGACCATGGAGAAATCAATTAGAAAATGCATTTACAATATTCGGAATAAAAGATATTATGATATTTGGAAGATTCTCAGGAAATCCAAAAGTAGGATATACCCAAGTAGATGAAACAGTAACTACCACTGGACTAGCAGCAGCACCACATACAAGATGGTCAACAGAATTTATAATGCAAGTACTAGCAATCGTAAGAACAAAATTAAAAGGAACAGCATTAGAAATATTCGATGCAGAAATTGGAAATATAAACTGCTATTGGAGAAGTGATATTAACAACGACCAAGCTTTAGTAGCAGCACTGAAAGATGTCAACAATTATCCAATCGATTCAAATCATGCATATGCAGGAGCATTTGATCAAACAGCAACTGATGCAGCAGCAAGATGTACACCTGCTATACACGCTGGAACTGAACAAAAAGGATTCAGAGAAGTATTCGATAATGCATTCCTAGTCGATTCAATACAACAAACAAGTCAAAAAGACTTATGGAATTTCGACTTTAACAAAAATCTTGATTATAACAATGATAATGGAATGAGAAACCAAATCAACAAATATAAAAAATTACTACAAATATCAAACTGGCAATGGGCAAATAACTTCTATGGAGGAGAATATATGTTCTTATTATCAAAAATGCCACCAAAAATAATGCAACACATTGCATCAATGGAACCAAAACCAAGAAATAGAACCGAATTCTTTAAAGCAGCAGATGCTCAATTCTTATCAGAAAGACTAACCAAATCGATAACAGGAAACCTAAAAATATCTCATTATAAAGATCCAAAAAGATCTATTAAATTTAACAACGTGCAAACTTCAAATGAAACTACATTTAAATGCTACTTATGCAACCAACCTGGTCATTACAAAAGAAACTGTCCAAAACTCAAAGGACATAATAACTTCAACAGAATTAAAACAGAAAGAGGAAGAAATGGTCAAATTGTATTCAAAGTACAATACTGCAAATGGTGTGGAAGAGAAAGACCTTATCATACCAAAAATTGTAAAGAAAGTAACAAAAACAGTTACGGAGGCAAATTTGCAAGAGGACCAACTCCAATGATCCACAATACAAAAGAAAGTTATAACAAATTCTCAAAAGGAAACAACAATTATAAAAGAAATAACAACTCACGAGGAAATTTCAGAAGAAACAGTTCCAAAGGAAATTTCAGAAGAAATAATAACAACCAAAGAAGAAGATTCAACAATGTCAAAGAAGACAAAAGAGAAGAAAAACCAGAAAGAAAAGAAAAAAGCAATTATCGAAGCAACACCAAAGGAAAACGAGTCAATAACATCAGAAATAACAATGACTACGAAAGTTATGAAAGTGAAGAAGACACCAGAGTAAACTCTATAAACATCAAACAAAATATGAATAAAATTCATAAAAATTATTTCTAAAAGGGAACCTGCAAGGTACTCAGGAACCAAATCCCAAAACAAAAGGCTGTAGAAATAATCTAAGTACCAAAGAGTATTACCATACTATCAAAGCTGTTACCAAAAGTAACAAAATATCATTAAATGAAATTAAATGTATTAATAACAAAATTATTAATAAAGAAAATATTAAAAACCAATATGAAAAATACTCTGCCAAAGAAATGTTATCAAATGAAATGTACCAAAAAGCACAATTAGACTCGGACTATAAATATCTTCTCAAAACATATCATTTTCCAAGCAAACCACAATGGTTAATACCAAATGAAAAAGGCAAAAAAGCATATGAATTTATAGGACTAATGAATGGAAAACCTATTAAAATACTTCTTGACGAAGGAGCAAACTCAAGCGTAATGACATACAATGTTGCAAAAGAATGGAACCTCTTACATCTAATACCAAAAGAAGCAGAATTCTCTGCAATAACACCAGGAGGAATTAGCATAGCAAATTACGGGAAAATACCTGTAACATTTCAACTAGAAAACTATCTAATGACTATTAAAGTAGCAATAATAGAAGGAGAACAATCCTACATATTAATGTCAGAAGTAGACCAAGCACGATATGATATAACTAAATTCAGAAAAAGTCAAATAGTACTCATAAAAGGCAAACCAATATCATACCAAGACATCACACCAAAACAATATTCGAACCTATCACACCGGTTATACAACAGGAACCCGAATCGCACCTTGAACCTCAAATTAAAAAATATCGGGACAGAGGATGAGTCTCATATGTCAGCACAAAATTATATAAATATCATCCAACAAAAGGTTGTGAAAGACCAAAACATATTAAAATCACATGCAGCTAGTTACCTTGCTCGAAAAACTAGTGACTTAGTCGAAAGTGAAAAAACCCTGCTGTTGGTGCCCAACGTGATAATCGAAAAAGATTACCCGAACTCAAACCATTATAAAAATGATCACGTGTTGAAACAAACAACACGAACCCAAACCAATCAAACAAGATGTCTCAACACAATATTGCCCACAGTAATGAGATACAATTGCCATTGACAAACCAACGCATTAACAAAATAAAAATTAGGAATTTGCCCAAAAAGAAAAAGAAAGTACAATTTACGATTGCAAAATAAAAAGAAACCAAAATGAATACTAATAATGGGTAGAACTCAAGTATTCACCAAAATGGAATTCACATTTATACAAAATATATTACCAAGAGCATATGACAAGCAGTTGAAAAGACTAAGAGAAATAGTCAAAGAAAATGAAAAGAGAAACAAACTAGTAGGAGTAACCATTGGAGAAGTAGAAAAACATGAATCTTCTCAATGGAATAAAATTGTACGAACTGCAATAAGCACACAGTCTAATATAGTACAAATATTTCTCATATATGAAAATAATTTAGTAAAAGAAGGAAAACCAGATTAAACAGAAGATATGAATATTATAGAAGGTAACAAAGAAATAGGACTAAAAATGGTATTACATTTTAACATGGGACTATTCGTAAATGATCCATTATACAAACATGATAATGAAGAAAAGAAAGTCAATTGGAAAATCACCAGAATAATACAAGAATTAAAACGCGCTGAAAAAATGAATATAAAATGGGCAGTACTACATTAAGGAACAAAACTCGATCAAAAAAGGAAGGATTAATAGAAAACATCAACTACATACTAAAAAAGATACAGGAAAAAGGCCTGTATATAGGCATATTATTAGAAAATAGTGCAAGTACAAATTACTTTGGATTATCATTGGCTGACCTCATGGATACCTTGAATAGTATAGACCAAGAGTTACGGTATAGAAACAAGAATAAAACAAGGAAAAGAATAGCAATCTGCTGGGATACCCAACACTATTGGGCAGCAGGACAAGGAATAAGTATACATGAATACCAGAATACATTAGATATGTATGGAAATGAAATAATGCTAGCACATATAAACAACAATCCACAAGAAGCAATATTTGGAAGAGAAATGGATAAACATGCGCATATACTAGATCCAACAGCTACTTTAATGCAAGACGTATTTAAAGCTATAATGCAGCATAAAGAGGTCTGTGTTATAGTACTTGAAACACCAAATATAGAATTATCTGATCAAATTGCACAAATACATGAAGTAATGAAACTAAGGGAATACGCAGACGATCTCCTAAAGGGAGATAAACATTCAAAAGAATAGTATAAGGAAAAAGACAAAGAACAATCTAAAGACTTGCAAAAGCAAGGAGAAAAATATATACCTGCAATACCTATAGGATACAAATTTGAAGATGAAGACATCGTCGAACTTGCAGAACAATTACAAAGAACAACCTTTAAAGCAGAAAATGAAAGACCTGCTAATCAAGGAAAGAAAAAATTAAACGAAATCCATAAAGAAAACGTATTCTAACAAATGGATGAAACGCTTAATCAAATATTACCAATGAAAAATAGAAGTAAAAAAGGTAAAGAACCTGAAAAACCAGAAGAAACTAAACCCAACAAACAACTAATAGGACAAACAGTAAGATCGAAATAAAACGATTAGATATAGCTATATCTTCAGGAAACATTGTAAAAGAAGAGAAAATCGATAGAACATTCAGAAAGCTTAAAGAAAGGCTTGAAATGCTCAACAACAAATATGGATATGTGAATGGAATAACTGAAGAAGAAATAGAAGACAAATTAAAGAAATTTGCAGATGTAAAACCTATAGGAAATGATGCAGAACTTGCAGAAAATAGACGAGAATATATATATAAATATCTATTGGAAATGGATAA